>MJUU01064819.1:128019-183357 GCA_002080025.1 Modiolus philippinarum
AGAGAAAGGGGAGGTTTGGGTACCCATAAACCGGTTTAACCCTACCAATGGCTTTTGCCAGTGCCGGTACCAAGTCCGGCTATCCCGAGTTCCTACCGTTATTTATGTTTGTCTCTTGTATTCATTATTGTTTTTCTGGTGCCATTTGCTTGTAAATTGTGGCATGTGATTGTAGTTCCTGGCTATTGTGGGTGTTTGCTGTTATCCCGTTTTTTTGTAATTTGAAAGAACATAAACTCAAAGATGTTTAAAAACTGATAGAGAACAAATAACCGATATGATCTAAATGTAAAGTCAAGCTAAGGACAGAGCTTTGCAAAAGAGAGATACTCCATGGTTTCAACAAAATTTACAAACATTTAGATATTGTAAGGTTCCAAAAAGTATCGGCTTTTGGGTCAGCACAGAAGTACTGACTACTGGGCTGGTGAATACCCTCGGGGACTAACAGTCCACCAGCGGTGGCATCGACCAAGTGGTAACAAATAACTAAATACCGAAGTTACTGTGAATTTTGTTTCTGCATATGCGCCTTTCGACAACTTATGTCTCTTCAGTGCAGATAAAATCTAAATGTTTGGAAGACCATAAACCCAAAGATGTTTAAAAACTGATAGAGAACAAATAACCAATTTGATCTAACAGGAAAGCCAAAATCAGCTAAGGACAGGGCTTTGAATGAGGGAGACACTCCTTAGTTTTCAATAATTTACAAAAGTTTAAATATTGCAAGGTTCCGAATAGAATCGGCTTTCGTGTCGGAACCGAACTACTGACTACTGGGCTTGTGAATACCCTCGGGGACTAACAGTCTACCAGCAATGAAGTCAACAAACAGGTTTTACTTTCAAAGTTTTGTTTTGATTTTTAAAAACGTTGTTCGATCTTCCTAAATGCTAAGTTAGTTGACAAAAGAAACAGATAACTAAATACCGAAGTTACTGTGAATTTTGTTTCTGCATATGCGCATTTCGACAACTTATGTCTCTTCAGTGCAGATAAAATATAAATGTTTGGAAGACCATAAATCCAAAGATGTTTAAAAATGATAGAGAACAAATTACCAATTTGATCTAAATGTAAAGTCAAAATCAGCTAAGGACAGAGCTTCGAATGAGGGAGATACTCCTTAGTTTTCAATAATTTACAAAAGTTTAAATATTGCAAGGTTCCAAATAGAATCGGTTTTCGCGTCGGAACCGAACTACTGACCACTGGGCTGGTGAATATCCTCGGGGACTAACAGTCTACCAGCAATGAAGTCATCAAACAGCTTTTACTTTCAAAGTTTTGTTTTGACTTGAAAACGATGTTCGATCTTCCTAAATGCTGAGTCAGTTGACAAAAGAAACAGAAAGAGATAAACTTTACAGTAATATAAGCAGCTACACAAGTTCCGTCTGGCTGAGGAAAAGATCATGTGTAGTCATTCTTGTGGTTTCTGTTGGTTACAATGGCATCAATTCCATGAGGAGAATCGACCTTCATTTTAGCATATAGACTGTCGATTATTTAATTTACAGAACTGAAAACCAAATTATAACTTCCCTGTCCAATTTCAATAACAATAAACCGAGGTTACTGTTCATTTATTTTCTGCATACGCGCAATTCGACAACTAATGTCTCATCAGAGCAGATCAAACCAGAACATTTGAAAGTCCATTAACCGAAAAACATGTTAAAGCTGATAGAGAACAAATAACCAAAAGGATCTGAGAGAAAAGCAAAATTCAGCTAAGGACAGAGCTATGCATGAGGGAGATACTCCTTAGTTTTAACACTTGCCATCCCATTTCTAATGGAGAATGCTTTTTTTAATAAAGTTAAAACCAATTTAAGTAAAAACCAGTATATATGAAATAGACAATCTTGAATTTTATTTACAGGAAGAAGTTAAAACCCAAGGGAGTCCACCTCCAGCAAATATACGACTATGTCCCGCTACACCACCGTCAACAAAAGTTAGTAAAGGGTTTAAATTCAAGTTAATGACACCTGCCAACAGGGCGAACCTTTGTCGAGAAAGGAAAATGTATGCATATACAAACAAAGCTTTTCAAGACGTAGTGTAAGTATATTTCAGATTTCCATTTAAACATAACCCTTTGAGACTAATTTTATGTCTACAGGTTTTTGGTTTAATAAATCTTAACATTCATCCCATGTGAGTATACTGCTAGTACAAGTTTGCAGTAAATAAAAGTACTACTAGTACAAGTTTGCAGTAGATGAAAGCACGCCAGTACAAGTTGCAGTAGATGAAAGTACTGCTAGTACACGTCTTTAGTAGATAAAAGTACTGCTAGTACACATTTGAAGTAGATGAATGTACTGTCAGTACAAGTTTACACTAGATGAAAGTACTACCAATACAAGTTTACAGTAGATGAAAGTATTACTAGTACAAGTTTGCAGTAGATGAAAGTACTGCCAGTACAAATAACAAAATACCGAGGTTACTGTGAATTTAGTTTCTGCATACGTGCATTTCGAAAACTTATGTCTCATCAGTGCAGATCAAATCAAAACATTCGGAAATCCATGAACCGAAATATGTGTAAAAGCTGATAGAGAACAAATTACTAATAGGATCTTAAAATGAAATCTAAAATCAGCTACGGACAGAGTTGTGAAAGAGGGAGATACTCCTTAGGTTTTAACAAAATTTTCTTGAATTTAGATATTGCAAATTTTCGAATAAAATCGGTTTTCAGGCCAGCACCGAAGTACTGGCTACTGGGTTGTCGACTAACCTCGGGGACTAACAGTCCACCAGCAGTGGCATCGGTCCAGTGCTAACAAATAACAAAATACCGAAGTTACTGTGATTTAGGTTCTGCATATGCGCACTAAGACAACCCATGGCTCATCAGTGCAGATCAAATCAAAACATTTGGAAATCCATGAACCGAAATATGTGTAAAAGCTGATAGAGAACAAATTACCATGATGATCTAAATAGGAAATCTAAAATTAGCTAAGGACAGCGCTATGCAAGAGGGAGATACTCCTTAGGTTTTAATAAAATTTTCTCAAATTTAGATATTGCAAATTTTCAAATAAAATACGTTTTCGGGCCAGCACCGAAGTACTGGCTACTGGGTTGGCGAATACAAGTTGCAGTAGATGAAAGTACTGCTAATACACGTTTGCAGTAGATGACAGTACTGCTAGTACACGTTTGAAGTAGATGAATGTACTGCCAGTACAAGTTTGATGTAGTACTGGCTACTGGGTTGGCAAATACAAGTTGCAGTAGATGAAAGTACTGCTAATACACGTTTGCAGTAGATGAAAGTATTGCTAGTACACATTTGCAGTAGATGAAAGCACTGCTAGCACAAGTAGTAGATGGAAGTCCTTAGAATACATGTATGTATTATCACTGATTAGGAAGCTGTCTTAATTATATTATTTATCTTAATATTTATCGCTGGTCATGTTTATGTATTTCTTTCAGATTTTCGTACTTCTCTGGTTTTATCCATTTAAAAACTTGACTAATTTTTTTATCGGTAAACCCACAAAATTTTTTTCTTTAATTTATTTTATACATTTTGACAAAATTGTATTCAATTTTTGTTATTTTGTCACATTCATTTATTGATAGATAAACATTGTTCATGCTTAACCTATGAAAAATGTAGAAGAGTTCAGTTTCCCGCCATATTTTAAAATACTTCTATCTCAAAAATTATATCGGTAACCTATATTTTTTGGACTTAAAAATTTTCTTTTTCAATTTTCTGAGAAAAAAATCATATTAAACGGAAATCTTTGTTATTTTAGAATTGACAAGCAAACATCCTTTACTACACTTCTTTTTGAATCCAACTGATTACATTCCCCTTTTATGTTGGTCACGAAAAATCTTGATTAATGTTTAAAAAATGTTCATATGCATTAGGTAAATATTTTTGTTATGTATGCAATAGAAAGGTCCATCGGAGATCCAGAGCTCGTGTCATTGCCTTTTGTTTATTATTTGTCAATGAAGTACGTTGATTTACTGTCCCAGGGCCTGTCCCAATATACCGCAAAAAATAGTGTCAAATGTGAGTCAACTGTTAATAAACACATAAAGGGATATATTACAATTTCACTGTGTATTTCATATTAATACGGCCTCATTGAAAAAAAAAAATCTGTAGAACTCATTTCCTTTCCGATTTTCATGAAATTGTCATTAAACCCTAACCCTAACCACTTTCTGATTGTAAATTAAGTTCATTGGTGTCCGAATTGTCACAATTTAAATACGAAATGAAATTTCTGAAGTTACGATTTACAATGGATATATAATTCATTTGATTTTTTAAATCGTCATAATATGAAAGATGCAAGTCATAAATAATTTCAAAATTATTGGAATACACTGTATATCAAATTTTATTTAACAGTGAAAATGTCTTGAAAATCTGATATGAATTAGGTTTTAGAGAATATTTTGAACGGGAATTGTTTTACTTGAAATGCACAGGAAAATTTGAAAAGCGGACTCACTCTTGGTACTTGGATGTATGGTAAGACGAAATCAATGCTGAATAAATCAATCGATCATTAAACTTCAATAGAACAAATTGATAACTAAAATACGTCAATATTCAATTGAGGATGTATCTGTTCTTTGTTTTTGAAACAATATCCTAATTTCCGTTTTGTGTTTTTTCTCTTATTTCAGATGATTTGTTATTGATACAATATCAAAGACTCAACTTAGTGTTTTGTGATGCTTTATTTTGTTGTATTTGCTGGCTTTAATCTACTTTTCAACTTTTATTGTACAATGACAAAATTCGACGAAACGAATGACTTCCTGCTTTTCCGATACACATGTTTTATTTGTAATTACAAAATTTTGAATCTTTCAATCAAGGTATTGGTACTTACAAATCATCAATTATGTCGAGCAATATAATGCCGCAACAATATATCTAAAATGTTCTATCTGATGCTGTATTTCTTTCAGTAATCTATCAATATATCACAGAAATAAAGGTGATTTGCTTGACAATTATGCCCGATATACTCAAGATAAATATCATTATAATGATGGTTTCACTGATTGCCGACATGACTTAGGACAAGGAAAGACAAGACTGCTCTTTCTGCCCTGTCGGAGCACCTGTTGTTAGTCTATGTTGTAATTTTTATAGTATTTCTTTTAATCGAGTTGTTTAATTTCCTTTCAAATGTTTGTTTTGTCATGTGTATTTTTGGATTGTCATCGACGAGGTATGCTTGAGGTGTTCCGTTCGGTGTTTCCTGGGTAGTATAGTGCTGTTACTTCTGTCATTTAAGCTGTTAATTTAGGTGTAACTTGGATATTGTTCTGTTTTGTTTAGCCGTTAAAATATCATAACTTTCACGGTATTTGTAATTAAGGTTCTTAGAGAAACAACACACAACTGTACAATAAAACATATGTTATCATAAAGATATGAAAAAATTATGTCCGATATTAATGTATAGAAATATCACATCTAATTGAACATAATCACAAAAGCGAAATCTATTAATATCTATATCGTGCAAAATATAAGCACTTGGACTAAAAAATATCGTACAATCCTAATAAATCCACCAAAGAATATCTGAAGCAAAACTTAAAAATTCGTGGAAAATTTATAATTTGGTAAACATTGGAGGTTTTATCAGAATATGTGCAAAAATATGAAACAACTAAAATGAAAATATCTACAGGTGGGGTATTAACAATTTACATATTAATTCAGTTACTTTTTAATTACAGCTGGCCTCTACCGTTGGTTCATGGTCAGATGGGCATTAGCAATTTTACTTTTTAATTACAGCTAGCCTCTACCGTTGGATCATGGTCAGTAGGAATATTAACAATTTTACTTTTAATTACAGCTGGCCCCTACCGTTGGTTCACGGTCAGGTGGGGGAATTAACAATTTTACTTTTTAATTACAGATGGCCTCTGCTGTTGGTTCATGGTCAGGTGGGGTATTAACAATTTTACTTTTTAATTACAACTGGCCTCTAGCATTGGTTCATGGTCAGGTGGGATATTGACATTTTTACTTTTTAATTACAGCTGGCCTCTTACGTTGGTTCATGGTCAGATGGGTATTGAAAATTTTACTTTTTAATCACAGCTGTCCTCTACCGTTGGTTCATGGTCAGTAGGAGTATTAACAATTTTACTTTTTAATTACAGCTGGCCCCTACCGATGGTTCATGATCAGGTTGGGGTATTAACAATTTTACTTTTTAATTACAGCTGGCCTCTGCTGTTGTTCATGGTCAGGTAGGTATTAACAATTTTACTTTTTAATTACAGCTGGCCTCTACCGTTGGTTCATGGTCAGGTGGGGAATTAACAATTTTACTTTTTAATTACAGTTGGCCTTTACCATTGGTTCATGGTCAGGTGGGTATTGACAATTTTACTTTTTAATTACAGTTGGCCTCTACCGTTGGTTCATGGTCAGGTTGGGGTATTTACAATTTTACTTTTTAATTACAGCTGGCATCTACCATTGGTTCATGGTCAGGTGGGTATTAACAATTTTACTTTTTAATTACAGCTGGCCTCTACCGTTGGTTCATGGTCAGGTGGGGTATTGACAATTTTACTTTTTAATTACAGCCGGCATCTGCCGTTGGTTCATGGTCAGGTAGGGTATTAACAGTTTTACTTTTTAATTACAGCTGGCCTCTTCCGTTGGTTCATAGCCAGGTGGGGTATTAACAGTTTTACTTTTTAATTACAGCTGGCCTCTACCATTGGTTCATGGTCAGGTGGGGTATTAACAATTTTACTTTTTAATTCAGTTACTTTTTAATTACAGCTGGCCTCTACCATTGGTTCATGGTCAGGTGGGGTATTAACAGTTTTTACTTTTTAATTACAGCTGGCCTCTACCGTTGGTTCATGGCCAGGTGGGGTATTAACAGTTTTACTTTTTAATTACAGCTGGCCTCTACCATTGGTTCATGGTCAGGTGGGGTATTAACAATTTAACTTTTTAGTTCAGTTACTTTTTAATTACAGCTAGCATCTACCATTTGTTCATGGTCAGGTGGGGTATTAACAATTTTACCTTTTAATTACAGCTGGCCCCTACCGTTGGTTCATGGTTAGGTGGGGAATTGACAATTTTACTTTTTTAATTACAGCTAGCCTCTGCTGTTGGTTCATGGTCAGGTGGGGTATTAACAATTTTACTTTTTAATTACAGCTGGCCTCTACCATTGGTTCATGGTCATGTGGGGTATTAACATTTTTACTTTTGAATTACAGCTGACCTCTTCCGTTGGTTCATGGTCAGATGGGTATTAAAAATTTTACTTTTTAATCACAGCTGTCCTCTACCGTTGGTTCATGGTCAGTAGGAGTATTAACAATTTTACTTTTTAATTACAGCTGGCCCCTACCGATGGTTTATGGTCAGGTGGGGGTATTAACAATTTTACTTTTTAGTTACAGCTGGCCTCTGCTGTTGGTTCATGGTCAGGTGGGTATTAACAATTTTACTTTCTAATTACAGCTGACCTCTACTATTGGTTCATGGGCAGGTGGGGGTATTAACAATTTTACTTCTTAATTACTGCTGGCCTCTACCACTGGTTCATGGGCAGGTGGGGTATTAACAATTTCACTTTTTATTTACATCTAGCCCCTACCGTTGGTTCATGGTCAGGTGGGGATTAACAATTGTACTTTTGAATTACAGCTGGCCTCTACCGTTGGTTCATGGTCAGGTGGGGAATTAACAATTTTACTTTTTAATTACAGCTGGCCTCTTCCATTGGTTCATGTTCAGGTGGGGTATTGACAATTTTACTTTTTAATTACAGTTGGCCTCTACGGTTGGTTCATGGTCAGGTGGGGTACTAACAGTTTTACTTTTTAATTACAGCTGGTCCCTACCGTTGGTTCATGGTCAGGTGGGGGTATTAACAATTTTACTTTTTAATTACAGCTGGCTTCTACCGTTGGTTCATGGTCAGGTGGGGTATTAACAGTTTTACTTTTTAATTACAGCTAGCCTCTACCATTGGTTCATACGCAGGTGGGATATTAACAATTTTACTTTTTAATTACAGCTGGCCTCTACCATTGGTCCATGGTCAGGTGGGGAATTAACAATTTTATTTTTTAATTACAGCTGGCCTCTACCGTTGGTTCATGGTCAGGTGGGGTATTAACAATTTCACTTTTTAATTACAGCTGGCATCTGCCGTTGGTTCATGGTCAGGTAGGGTATTGACAGTTTTACTTTTTAATTACAGCTGGCCTCTACCGTTGGTTCATGGCCAAGTGGGATATTAACAGTTTTACTTTTTAATTACAGCTGGCTTCTACCATTGGTTCATGGTCATATGGGGTATTAACAATTTTACTTTTTAATTCAGTTACTTTTTAATTACAGCTGGCCTCTACCATTGGTTCATGGTCAGGTGGGGTATTAACAATTTTACTTTTGAATTACAGCTGACCTCTACCGTTGGTTCATGGTCAGATGGGTATTAACAATTTTACTTTTTAATTACAGCTGGCCTCTATCGTTGGTTCATGGTCATATGGGTATTAACAATTTTACTTTTAAATTACAGCTGGCATCTACCGTTGGTTCATGGTCAGGTGGGGTTTTAACAATTTTACCTTTAAATTACAGCTGACCTCTACCATGGGTTCATGGTCAGGTGGGGTATTAACAATTTTACTTTTTTAATTACAGCTGGCCTCTACCGTTGGTTATGGTCAGGTGGGGTATTAACAATTTTACTTTTTAATTACAGCTTGCCTCTACCGTTGGTTCATTGTCAGGTGGGTTATTAACAATTTTACCTTTTAATTACAGCTGGCACCTACCGTTGGTTCATGGTCAGGTGGGGGTATTAACAATTTTACTTTTGAATTACAGCTGGCCTCTACCGTTGGTTCATGGTCAGGTGGGGTATTAACAATTTTACCTTTTAATTAGCGCCGGCCTCTACCGTTGGTTCATGGTCAGATGGGGTATTAACAATTTTACTTTTCAATTACAACTGGCCTCTACCGTTGGTTCATGGTCAGGTGGGGTATTAACAATTTTACTTTTTAATTACAGCTGGTCCCTACCGCTGGTTCATGGTCAGGTTGGATTTAACAATTTTACTTTTTAATTACAGCTGGCCTCTACCGTTGGTTCATGGTCAGGTTGGGGTATTTACAATTTTACTTTTTAATTACAGCTGACCTCTACCGTTGGTTCATGGTCAGATGGGTATTAACAATTTTACTTTTTAATTACAGCCGGCCTCTACCGTTGGTTCATGGTCAGGTTGGGTATTAACAATTCTACTTTTTAATTACAGCTGGTCCCTACCGTTGATTCATGGTCAGGTTGGGGTATTAACTATTTTACTTTTTAATTACAGCTGGCATCTACCGTTGGTTCATGGTCAGGTGGGGTATTAACAATTTTACCTCTTAATTACAGCTGATCTCTGCCGTGAGTTCATGGTCAGGTGGGGTATTAACAATTTTACTTTTTAATTACAGCTAGCCTCTACCATTGGTTCATGGTCAGGTAGGGGTATTAACAGTTTTACTTTTTAAATACAGCTGGCCACTACCGTTGGTTCATGGTCAGGTGGAGTATTAACAATTCAGCTGGTGTCTACCGTTGGTTCAAAGAGAGGTGGGGTATTAACAATTTTACTTTTTAATTACAGTTGGCCTCTACCGTTGGTTCATGGTCAGGCATTCCATACTCATCCAATAACCAATCGTAGGTCAAGTAGTACGTCACCAACGGGAAAACATTCAACAACACCACGTGAAGTTAGTAAACCAGTGGAATCTTCAAACAGCCGTAGAGTTGCAACAGGGTGTACAAATATAACACCAAAACATAAACTGGTAGTTCACGTTTGTTCTTAACTGTATTATTCATCTCTTTAGAGTAATGCGGTTTAAGTAAAGATTAAATTAATGTTATATATGTTTATCTTGTAGTGATGTATGAAATGATTTTCAATGTTTCACTGTGTCCATGTTAATTGTTATACTTAGTAAATATAAGATGAAAAATGAATTATTGTTATTCTCCCCGAAACAAAGTACATGCGTTCAGAGCACGCAATAGAAAGAAATAGGTATCCTGTTTTGAATCGTATGGCAGCACTTTCTTGGTATTGTAGTCTGGTGAGGCAGTTTCGTAGGACAATGATGATCTGGTTGTGGAATGGTATTCTTCGTAAGGATTAAGGCAGGTCAGATTCCTGTATTGTGATAGATAGAAGGTTTCCTCTTGTTTTATCTTATTGATACAGGATATTATGCTAGAAAAAGAAGGGAAACGGGGAATGTGTCAAAGAGACAACGACCCAAAGGGGAGTAATAACAACTCAAAGCTACCATAAGATGCAAATTTGCTTTCCGTTATGTACTTCAGTAGCTCATGCCTTTCATACGATTGTAGATTTTTTTCCAAGATTGAAGTACAATGTAATATCCAAATACAAAGTGTGGTGCAAGTCATTTTGTAAGTGAGAGTTGTAACTTCGAACAACATTTTCGGCTTGCTGTGTCTTCAATCAATGATATCTACCGGTAAGTGTATCAATTCTAAATCATAGCTTTTTCACCTTGCTAGAGCTTAAAGATCATTGTTGTGATAAAATTAATTTTCTTTATCATACTTGTCATCAAGTTCTTGTATTTGCTAAACTTTGTTCTTCTGTCTTACACATATTTACGCTGATCATCAAAAGTTTGAATGTTTTTCATGATAAAGGTAGATAGACATTGTTGTGCTGCACAATTCGATCGCGGTTTTTAAATATAATGACTCAGGTACAGGGTAAGTTTGACTTTATGGCGGGAATAATAATTTGCCAGCTTTTCAGTGTGACATCATAACTGACTGACAGAAGTGAAACGACATATTTTAATGAAAGGAAGATAACAGGAAACACCTACAATGGCCGAACATTACAATCACATGTCACATTTTACCGAATATCGTTTCACGTAAACATCTCCGTTAAAACCATTATTACATACCGTATAGCGGGTAATTTTCGCGGTGTTTTAATTGTCGCGTATTTTCGCGGATGAACTTAAATCGCGAAACTAAATTCCGCGAATACTTTATGTCTTCTTATGATATAAATAGGATCTCCCAAAATCCGCGAAAATTTAAAAACGCTAAAATTTTTGGCATACATTTTCCACTCAAATTCTCGAAATTTTCGACCCGCAAAAATAACCCGCTATACGGTATTTTTGTAAATAAATATTCTGGCCTTGAAACCAATGAAAATAAATAATATGGCCTCAACCACCCCCCAAAAAATTAAAAATTAATAATATGGCCCCAGGTTCTGTAATACAGTATATAGAAAATAAATAATCTCGACGCGAAGCGGCAAAACATAAATTTTCTAACCCGCAAAATGTTGAAAATAAGTAATCTGACTCGACCAAATCTGCCAGCCCCCCCTCCCCTCAGAATCAAATGGTCGTCCCCTAAGGGCAGAGCTTTTCAAGAGAGAGATACTCCTTTGGTTTAACATTCTTAAATTAAGATACTATTAATGTCGATCTACCTTTACAAAATGTAACTTTGGCTATCGCTATTCAGGTTGGAGGTTGATGTTGAAGAAAACAAGAATCAATTTCCAAAGTAACATTTACATTCACCTGTCATTGTAACATTATTTATGCGTTCCAATGTTAGCCCAGAGAATGTAACAATGGCATAAGAAGGTTTTCATATGTTGCACTATCTGAAAACGAAAGAAATTGTCTGGATATACAAAACAATTCGCTTCCGATGTCAGATCTATCATCATTATATACAATAAATCACCACTTTCTTCCCAACTTGTTGTTTTCCCACACAAGAATTATCCAACTTGGCGATCACCAGTCATTTTCTCCTTCGACATTATGAACTAATCTGCCTCCATCAGAGCTTTCGCTTTCAGATTCACTACTTGGCAGAGGATCGGCTTTTAATGTAAAGTCAATGTCTGCATATGGAGTTCTATTGTCTATACCGTGAATAACAAAGCGACGTCCGTCCGATTTTGAATCAAAATGTACTTTGACGTAGTTCAAATGATTACCATGCTGTAAGCAAAAAAAAAAGCAATGTATAATTAGATTAAATGTTGCTGATATAACAACATTAATTAAAATAAAATAACAAATTTAAAAACATGTAATAGAAGAGAAAATTGATACAACAAGAAACTATATCGTCTAATTCCAAAGTAAAGTATAAATGATCTTTTGTCCATAGATACTAACTAGGAACGGAATAAATACACATGACACAAAGTTGCTGCAAAAAGGTTGTAAAACAAGAAATGACAGAAAGCTTTTATTGTTGTTCATCATCTTGAAATCACCATCAGGCCTTTAATAATGAGCTTTGCTCATACATCAGTTATAGATATATGTCTGAGAAACTTCTTGTATTCGGTACAAAAAAGGGGGTTTGCAATGGGTTTGACCTATATTTCATGCACGAGTGGCTCGAATAAAGTTAGCGATAAAATCAACATGGTTGTGTGTATGTTATTTCGCTATTTTATCATGTTCATATCTTTCCCACATTCTGGAATTCCTTCAAACGCTCTCAGATTAATTTTTCATGAACTGCAGATTTTTTACCCCCGAGTATCTTCAGTATATCACAATACTGAATTATTTATGAAAATGTGCAGAATCCAAATGAACAGCAACTTCGGTATTATTTTATTCATTTTATGTATGATCCTTAGCATATAAGTTTTTTAAAAACAATTTCTCTGATTTGTTCCACCGGTAATCGTTTGTACATGGTATGACAATTTTTATGACAACTTTTACATTTTATCTATTATGTTCTGTCGGATGCCGTCGGTTTTGTGTGATTTACAAATAAACAATTAAATAACCTATTAATATTTTTTTCCATAATTATCAGAATTATACCTTCAAACAGCCTGTCTTTCTGTCTATTCTTTGCCATTTGTTTGTAACATTAATACAATTGCTTTTCGTCTTGGATGATGGAGCAATCCCTGTAGATAAGAGCAATTACTCAAGGATGAAACATATGTTTGCAACAAATTTGAACGATAACTTTTTTGCTGATCTCTTTTCTTCTCGTATGAGACCAAGTTCTTACAGGGGCTAACGCAGAAAAAGCAAAAACATATAGCCGGTACATAGACAATGCACTTTCTCTTAATAATCCAAAATTCAGGGAATATTTATGCCAGATCTATCCAATGAGCTGAAGTTACAGAGACTACTGACACACCTATTTCAGCTTCGTGCTTTGATCTTTTGGTATATATTGACGAAGATTGACTACTATATGACGAACTCGATGATTGTAACTTCCCAATTGCGGATTTTCCCTTTCTGAGCAGTAACATACCTATATCTCCAGCCTATAGGTGTATATTTCACAGTTGATTCGTTACTGTCGAGCATGTAGTTTATTTGATTTTTTGAAATGAACAAAAACATGTCTCAAAAGCTGCTAAGTTAGGGATTTTTTTCAGCCTTTGTTACTTTCATCCCTCCAGAAATTCTATGGTTGTCACCATGACAACAATGAAAGATATTACGTGTCTGTGTCCGAAATGAAAACAAGATTATACGTCTTAACAGATTTGACATAACCGTTTTTGACTCAACTCTGAATTGATTCACTGATAGTGTGACGGATGCCGCTAGCGGAACAGGACATGCTTACCCTTCCAGAGCACTGGATGTCACTCCCAGTTTTCATGGGAGTTCACACAATGAGTACCTTAGTTCTGAAAGTCGTCTTTTTATTTCTGTGCATTGTTGCTGTCTCATGGCCTAGTTTTGTCTTTGTTTTAGTTCTGAAAGTCGTCTTTTTATTTCTGTGCATTGTTGCTGTCTCATGGCCTAGTTTTGTCTTTGTTTTTCTGTGTTTCCGTTTTTGCCATGTCTGTGGACTTTGATTTTTGTGATCGTCACCTACCTTATTCCTTCGGTATTTTGCTGCCGTTGTTCCGTTATATAATCGACTTTCGACATGGTAGTCTGCAAATTAAGGTATCCTAAAACCCTATTAGAACTAATTTGAAATTTATTGATGCAATAACTTAAGAAAACGTGGCAGATTGTCCAAAATCATAAATAATTTTGAAACGACAATGCAAAGTAGAAATGGAATGATCCTATGACGCCCTAAAGAACGTCTACTGCTAACACATTTCATGTCATGCAAAAACAGCAGATTCCGTGGCAAATAAACTGACAGGCAAGATGAGACAACTTAGCGCACGAAAAACGGAAATGATACGATTCGCTGGTATGTTGTTTTATATAGAAATAAAAGTAACTTTGGAGGAGTCTATCGATGTGTTAACGCGGCCTACTAACACATAAACTAAATCCGAAAGACTTTATATAAAAATTGTGAATGGAAAAAAAGGATTTATTCTTCAAAAACTCATAAACTCTTCCAAATTACCTTTATTTCTTATAATTCCAACCCTTTGAACTCAAAGCAATGTTGTCGGTAAATGTGACGTCACCATATACTTCAAGAAGCGTCTATCGAGAAATAACTTCTGTGATGTTCATGACGTTGTCACGGTAAAACAAATAAAATAACCATAACAATACTAAAGAATAAAAAATATATACGAAATTGTGTTATATTTCATGTCTCCGTGGCCCTTCTTCATACACATGTTGACTGACAAAAGATGTAAAGTTTTTAGACGCTGTAGCAGTTTACTCAAAAACATAGAATAACAAAAAAATTTAAATTTGAATTTGTATCAATCAAATTAAATCTTCGGAATCTATTTTTATCTTAAAAAAATTCTCGTTTTGTGTTTATTTGTAAGTTTTTAAGTTTTTTTTCCATTAAGACCATCACTTTCAAGCGTTTTTAATTGAAGCATCCTAAATTTCTCCCTTTTTGTCTTTTTTCCCTATTTTCTGTTTTCCTATTTAGATTCTTATACATATATACATTTAAAATATTACAACAATCCCAGGATTGATCATCGCTGTATTTGCCAGTAAGACCGATGAATTAATAGCTCCTGCAAAGGTGAAACCAACACAAACGAAAAGGACCAAAATCGAAATGCTTTCAAAATGCATGCAATGAAAATAAAATATATCCATAACTTTCATGTTGTTTACAACAAAAGATTTTCTCCTTGCATAGATCTGCGCTGAAAAGGCACAAGTTGTCGAAATGGCCATATGCAGAAACGAAATTCACAATAACTTCTGTAATATCTTATTAATGACTACTGGGCCGATACCTCTGGTGGTGGACTGTTAGTCCCCGATAGTATTCAGCAACCCAATAGCCAGTACTTCGGTTCGGGCTCGAAAACCGTTTTTATCTAGAAACTTACAGTATCCAATTTGAGAAAACTCTATTAAAAATGAAGGAGTATCTCCCTCTTGCATAGTTTTACTTTCCTTTTTATATCTTACTGGTAACTTGTTCCTTATCAGCTTCTACATATATTTTGGTTGATGGATTTCTAAATGTTTTGATTTGATCTGAATTTAAGAGACATATGTTGTCGAAACTGCCATATGCAGAAACTAAGTTCAAGGTTCCTTCAGTATTTTGTAATACCGGTATATGGATCATATTTGAATAAGATAGGAGGTACCAGATGACCTTTATTTTCTCAGAGGTTTTGGAGTTAACCTCCCCTTTTATCAATTAACTAAATTACATTTTTTTGGTTGAAATACTGGACAATAACTGTTCAGAAGCTAGTACGATTATGATTAGATGGGTTTATATTTCGAAATCAAACGCTTGACAATTTTACCTTGAATGCCATCCGCTGCCGTAGAACTTTGTGTATTGGACTGGAAATATGACATCTTTCTTCTGTCTATAGATGAATAGACGCGTGTATTTTCAGTAATTGTAGTTCCATCTCCATTTTGCTCTTGTGGATTGTTAATATGAAGGTCTCTTCCCCTCTCTACCTTGCAAGTATCTGTGGTTTATTATAAAATATCATACATAAATACATGTAACATAGGTAAATATATTCTTCTGTTCAAACATTGAATCCTAACCGAAATATACGTTTACACGTTTAAAAAATTATGACCATTAGAAAATATGTGATGTAATCGAATTCTATGTTAAACAAGCTTTCGTTTGCTGTGAAATAATGCCTTGATATTGAAATTCTTAGGTGCTTACTACGGCATTTACTTGGAAGTAACAACAGTTTCTTACATAACGTCATAATGGTAACAAGCATCAATTCAAACAATTAGTCATCGTCTCGGTTTATATGTAGATTTCTTTGTATTGTTTTTTTCTATGAATAAACACAAATAAAGCATATCCCACTTTGCAAAACAGTAACTTTTATTGGGACCCACTAAGGCAGTAACCCTTTTTAGTAGCTCCCAAATAATCGTATAGATAATGATTTGTGATAAAGGAATGTAAAAAGACTTCGTCTGTTAATTTGTCAGCTATTTCACATATGCGCCATTGTATATAACACGACTGCTAGCAAATGTATGTACTAAGTGATCAAAATTTTGTAACATTTGCATGTTTTTAAATCTGATGATTACATCAGGGTAGGTCAACAGCAATTTGAATTGGTGTTTTAAATTTTAAGCAACATTTTCAGTATTTTAGCTCACCTGGCTAAAGCCAGGGTTACTTTTTGGCATCACTTTGCGACCATCGTTCGTCGTCCGTCGTGAACTTTTATTTAAGCAAATTCTTCTTGAGAATGGATTTGAACAAAACTTTGCATGAACGGTATTTGTGAGGTGTTGACGAAGTGATGTTACTTTCGTGCCAATCCGTCATCTAACATGGTCGCCAGCGAGGGACTTATTTTTTTCTGTCCTTAGCTGATTTTGGCTTTACATTTAGATCTTATTGGTTATTTGTTCTCTATCAGTTTTCAAACATCTTTGAGTTTATGGTCTTCCAAACGTTTAGATTTTATCTGCACTGATGAGACATAAGTTGTCGAAATGCGCATATGAAGAATTTAAATTCACAGGAACTTCGGTATTTAGTCATTTTTTTTAACATTGGACCAGCCTACAAAGATCTTCTACCTGGGAACCACTGCATTGATTTAGACCAAACATAGCATAAATGGTACTTGTGAGGTATTTAGCAAGTGTTGTTACTCTAGTGCCTATACATCATCCAACTTTGCCGCCAGTGGTGATCTAAGTATTAACATTAGACCCTAAATTTAAAATAGATATAAAGATATTCTTCTAGAGAACCATTGAATTGATTTAAACTAAACATGGCATGAATGATACTTGTAAGATGCTGACCAAATGTTGTTACTGTCGTGCCGATCTGTTATCCAACATTGCCGCCAGTGGTTTACTTAGTTTTAATAGTCACCAGTGGTGAATTTGGTTTTAACATTGGACCCGAAGGAAAATGCATACGCATATCTTCTTCTAGAGAACTGCTGAACGATTTTCAACCAAACTTGTCATGAATTATACTTATGAGAAGCTGACTAAGGGTTTTTGCTATCAGGCTTATCCGTCATCTAACAGGAAAGCGAGCAGGGAACTTAGTTGTCTCTGACCTCTATGGAAAATGAATGCATTCCAAAGAATTATTTCATTGTTTATTTATTGCAAGAATGTCACTTATGAGGTGCAGATGAAGATGGTAGGCAGAAGTCAAAATAGTTAAATGATGTGCCATATGAAATAAAGGTTTCTTTACATAGTTTGAAATTTGGACACACATAGAAGTTTTTAACTAAAGGTATTGCGTTCTGGTTTTAACGTACTAATATAAACGGGGAACGAGCAGATCCAGATCGCAATATGCAATGCAGATGCATTGTTCTGGGATCTGTCACTTATAGTCACATTTCGGTTATAATATTATTACTCCAGTATATACATTAAAGTTCCACTTTTAATTTGTGTTATTTCATAGATGTTACAACCTTCAAGATTTATACAGAACTGAAGAAATAAAAGCACATGTTTGACTTGTGCATAAACTATCACACGTGGTTTCCGATCTCTCTCTTTCTTTAATTTCCCCTAAATGCAGAAGAACAATACACGGTGAATTAAAAAACATTTGTGAGATCATTTGCATCGGATATTAAGCACAAGCCTTGTTGGGCATGTCAGCTCGGATAATCCATTGCATGGAAGTCAATTAATCGAACACAGGCCATTGACTAGCGTAGAGACGGGAGATGTAATTACTGGCGCCGTTGCAATTTTGCTACAAAGAAAAGTGAATTGCTACAAAGAAAAGTGAAGTTGACTATTGGAAAAAGGAGGTCGCGTTAGTCATATAGCTTAGTTCGTAGTCTGCCTCTGGTGTCAAAGTCTGCATGAAGTCAAGGGAAAACAACGCTTAATTCTCTTATGATGCACGCTTATTATCTATTCCTTGAACGAATAATTATTTGTGGTACATAACGATACTTTGAAGCTTGAGTTAGATATGAACTTGTTGAATTGTTTTTACAGGAATTTCATTGCTCGAGCGCCTAGTAATAACACATCACGTGTGATGTGCTATTACTTTTTCGACGTTTTTATTCGACCACTGTGAAATCTTGTTGGCCGTGATCAACGTTACCTAGCAACCTTGTTGTTATTTGAAACAAGAACAACAATTCGGCACTGAAAGTTCACTGAAAGTTCACTGCATTTATTTTTGAAAATCGTAAGAGAAATAGTTTTAACAACTCGAAAGAATTGTATATCGCTGGATATCAACTCTCGCTATGTAATTTCAAATATAATTAACTCGCCAAAGCGTTTATTATATTTTGAAATAACATATCCATCGATATACAATTCTTTCTCGTTATGAAAACTATAATTAAGGTCTTTCACCACAGTGAAAGACTTTATTGTTATTCTTCTGAGTATTATTATTATTATAGTTTCCGCCAAAACAGCTAACAAAAAACTACGCGACATATCATTTCGATACTTGGTAGGGAAGATGTGGCCTAAAGTGGGATTTTAAATCTAAGGGGACGACAAAATTCTATTTATAGTAACGGAGTTATCTGCCCCGGTCAAAAAAACCTTGTTATCGGATAATCTCGGAAACCGTAAAAGATAGCTGAAGATGTGTAATGGGAAAAATGTTCCTTAGGTCATGGCGGAACTTTGTTACATTTGGACCGAAACCGTGCAGTATGGTTTTTTTCAGAGTTATTGCCTCTGAAAAAATTTGCGTTTCCGTTAATGCTTAATACTTACAAACGATAAGTCGTAAAGACCTGGAACCTTCACCATTGTTAATAAGTGATATATAGCCATCTAAAAATGTCAAGGTCTAAGGTCAACGGTCAAGGTCACCGATGACCTTAGGCTTTGTTATCGCTTTAACTCGTAAACCGTAATAGATGGCTGAAAACATGTAAAGAGAAAAATGTTTATTGTCACGAGACGCAACTTTGTTACATTTGGTCCGAAGAGATTCGACGACTCTTTATATGAGTTATTGCCCTTTGAAAGATTTTGAGTTTCCGGTTATGCTTAATACTTCCAAACGATAAGTCGTAAAGACCTGAAACTTTCACCATTGTTAAAAAGTAATATACAGCCATCTAAAAATGTCAAGGTCAAAGGTCACTGGTCAGGGTCATCGATGACTTTAGGCCTTGTTATCGCTTAACTCGTAACCGTAATAGATGGCTGAAAACATGTAACGAGAAAAATGTTCATTGTTATGAGACGCAACTTTATTACATTTGGTCCGAAGAGATTCGACGACTCTTTATATAAATTATTGCCCTTTGAAAGATTCTGAGTTTCCGTTAATGCTTAATACTCCCAAACAATAAGTCATAAAGACCTGAAACCTTCACCATTGTTAATAAGTGATATATGGCCATCTAAGAATGTCAAGGTCAAAGGTCACCGGTCAAGGTCACCGATGACCTTTTGCCTTTTTATTGCTTTAACTGGTAAACTGTAAGAGATAGATGATCAAATGAATTTGAGAAAATGTTTGTCTCATTGAGGTCTACATTTGAAGCTGGGGTCCAAAATAATTGGACCATTCATTTTGGACCTATGGCCCAAAAACCATTTTTCGAGGTCACATTTTAGAGTTTTTTGCCTATATCTCAAAAACTATTAAAGATACAAAGAAACTATAAGAAGGTAAAATGTTCAGCTAAGTATGCCCGACAAAATGGGGTCAAGGTCAAAGGTCAAGGTACTAAGCAACAACGTTATTTGCCATAAAAGTCCTTAGCAACCATAGGCAAAAAGTTTTGTAATGTTGTAAAGAGGAAATAAATGACATTGCCAACCGGAAGTGACTTTCCTGTCCTTAGCAACAAGCTAATTTTTCGAAAAAGTGATTAGCAACCGTTGAGCAAAAGACTAATAAAGATCAGAACTTTTGTTTACACCACATTTTGAACTGAAATAGACAACAAAATCAAACTCAAACATGCAATCATGGTGAAAACTGGTGAAAGAACTTGCAATTGTTCTCTGAACAATTGACCTTTTAATTATCGGTGCTATTCGTTGAAATCACCATGAGCATATCACAGTAAAGAATGACAATAGCCGCTAGTCGTATATACACAAGAGTTACTATTATTTTACTTTACTCACTTTTTCTTTTTCTCTGCCTTTGCTTTACGATGCACGCTATCCCCATGACCAAAATCAAGATACTAACAACACTATACAGAACAATGTAGGGGAAAGGCTTTCCTGTAACGAACACAAATTTTTGACAGTACAGCAAATCGTTTGACAAGATAAAGAATGAAAAACAAACAAATAAATGCATATTATTTAAAAATGGAACCTTTAGAATAAAATGCCCATTATTTGTTGCTTCCACCAGATAAAAAGTATAAACAAAACGTAATGTTTTTGGTCTCAACCAAAACGCTTGAATTGCTGTCGCTGATAATATTAAATAAAAAAGTAGTATAGAGTGTAGTAAAATTAAATGTTGTGTTGTTTAGTGAGGTACCTGTCCGCAAGGAAACAGAAACATACCTGTCTTGACATGTACTGTATCTGTAACGTTACTGGAACCCATAACGTTTTTTGAAAACATTCGAACACAATATAACGTGTCTGATTTCAGTCCTTGAATTACAGTAGTTGCAGCAAATCCAATGTTGTACTGGCGCCAGTCTTCTTGTTCACGCGTCTGAACTTCTATGACAAACGACTGTGGATAACCGCCATCAAATTCAGGCATCCAGGATACTTCTATACTTTGTTGCGAAGGGACGGCAGTAAAGTGACTAGGAGTTTCTGGCTTGTCTTAAAGAAATTTTACAGCAATTTCATTTGGAATAAAATGATATGTACAATCAGCACATCATTAAAAAAATGATAACCTTCTTATATCCATAAAGAATTAACATAAATAACCAGTCTCCATGCAGTGGTACAAGAAGTACCTCCTGCTCAAGTTCACCCAAATCAATTCATTCTGTATCGGATCATTAATGTGACAAGGTCTGATTGTGGCACAACACATGAAATTTAATTTATCAAGAACATTAAATGCAACAAGAATTGTCAGAAGACAGTTCAAATTTTCAGTAAATAAGTGTCTTCAGTTCAATATGAACCTAACAATTTTATTAGTTTGTTTACAAAAAAGTTGTTACAAAATAATTTAAATTTGAAGGTTGAAGCTTAATGCTTTTATTCTCTTCAACAATAATTTTGCATGAACGCTGGACAAGATTATTAAAACAACAAAATGTGTTTGTGAAACACTATCCCCCGGCAGCATTCATGACTACAATACAAACTTAATGCTAAAATTTGCAATATAAACTAGAAATTAAGGTTAAGCAGACATTTGAATTAAGCTCCATTCGATCTATTCACATTTAGAATATCAAACCTCTTGCAATGATAATAAAAAGGAGCTAAGAGCAACATCCAGATTTTGACCTTTTGACCCCTGTGATATTGATCTTGACCGTTGATCTGACCTTAATAATCATCTTTATATGATCGATATACAGATCAAATATGAAGGTGCTATCACATCTGCTTTGAAAAGATATAGGCAATGTTTAAGTTTTTGCACTCAGTGACCTTGAACTTTGAGCTGAGCCTGATTTTTTTGGTATATTTCTACTAAGTACTAATTGAATCTATTGACATATGGAATAGGAAGCCTCTAGCAATTGTAATAAGCGAAATCTAAATTTTGACCTTTTGACCTCTGTGACCTTGACTTTTGACTTGACTTATTGAAATTTGGATGATTCTGTTAAGCTTCACATGATCAATATACAGCCAAATATGAAGGGCCTATCACGTCTGGTTGGAAAGATATAAGCAACGTTAAAGTTTTTGTAAAGTTTTCAAATTTGCACTAAGTGACCTTGACCTTTGACCTGACCCAAATTTTTTTGCAGATTCGTCTTAAGCTTTATTAGATCTATTCACATATGAATATCAAGCCTCTAGTAATTGCTATTAGCGAGCTATAGTAAAATCTAGATTTTGACCTTTTGACCTATATGACCTTGACCTTTGACCTGACCTTAGTGAAGTTTGCATAATTGTGTTCAGCTTTAAATTATCAATACACATACTAAATATGAAATACCTATCACATCTGGTTCAAAAGTTATGAGCCAGGTTAAAGTTGCCGACAGACAGATAGACATACAGACAGACAGGTCAAAAACAATATGCCCCCGATCTAAAGATCCGGGAGCATAAAACTCCGACAGGTGTGGACAAAACCTTACCTTGCTCGTGATATAATTTCTGTCCTGTTTTAAGGTTTCCAGAACAGTGGGAGAACAAAGTGTTCTCCAACATGTGGGTTAATTGATCTCGGGATTTGATTGGATATTGAAAAGGTCACGAACTTTTCTTCAAATAGCAAAATATACCTTAAATAAATTCGAGTATAAGTCAATGTAAAAAGTATTCTAACATGGGTCTTGCAAATCGTCAACCAGTATAATACTCGATAACCATATATTTCGTACATGCGCAAATGGTATTGGAATAATAGCCTGGGATCCTGGCCCGTTTGCTGTCGCCGCACTAGGGCAGGTAGCTAGCTTGGGCCAGGATCCCAGGCTATTGGAATAAGAGTAAAAGTGATGAAAAACAACAATATTTTTTAATTTTGTTCGCCTTAGTTTATGGAGAAAATAAAGGTTAAGAACAATCTTTAACTAAAAACATACCATTTAGACACGCAAATGTGTATTATTTTGCTTTCGATTTGGATTTTGAACTTGCTTCTGTTTGAAAACGTCAGATTGTGTATTGCGACGTCATAGATACAGTCGGAAATGGCGGCAGGAAATCCGCTTTCTCTTAGGTTGCTTCAGAATGGAAAATTGCATTTTCTGTCATATTAGAATCGAAATAATTCATGGCAGGTATATGGTTATTGTCATTTAACCATGTTCTGGGCCTTTATATTCGTAAATTGAACCCCTCGCTAACGCTTTGGGTTAAATTCGAATATAAAGGCCCAGCCCATGGTTAAATTTCCAATAACCATATACCTGCCATGACTTATTTCTTAATTTACTCATAGCATACATTGTTTATTTATCTTGAATCGCCTATGATCGGTTTGCTTTTGTTGATTTCCATGCAATGTGAATTTCATATCCGGTGACGTCACTGTATTGATTGTTGAGGCCCGCGATGGGGAAGAAACTAAAAAAACATGAAAATGTCATTTATTGTAGAATTAGAGAAATAAAATCTATCATTTGCAAGTCGTTGATTATCATAGTTCTACTGTCTCAAGGGTTAAATATAAAAGTTCTCGCTAAAGCTCGAACTTTTAGAGTTTAACCCTGTCGACAGTAGAACTATGATATTCAACTACTTGAAATGATAGATTCTATATTTCTTCTCTCTAGAGAAAGTGATTGAATGAAATTCAATTATGATGTCAAATATGTTTGCCGTTTTCCGACTTTACCATTGTGATGTCATGAAAAAAGCGACCATGCATGATTACGGCACGCTCAAAGAATATATTTATTTCGGATCATCAAAAAAGGGGAGTCATGTTTTTGTCCAATTCTTCTTGAAATCATTACAAAAATATTATCCACATCTGTATCTCGTGAGAAACGACATTTCTAACCTCTAATTAGCTAAATTTTTCAGATATTTTAAAAGCTCGGCAAGCCTCGCGTTCAAAAATTTGAAAATTAAACTATCTCTAGGTAGAAATGTCGTTTCCCACTCGATGCAGTCGTGGATTCTATATATCATGAATAACGTCATTTATTTTTACTCTTGAAACCCATTACCTTTCCTAATGTCCCTCGTGGTTTTTATTGCGAAAATATGTGGTACGAAATTTTACTTACTAGCTGATAATAACGTTACATTGTAAATACCAACACCATTAGCATTCTCAATTCTAATTATGTACGATGCGAAATCATCTGCTTCTTCCATAATGATGTTTATTGAAGCTTGATATCCTTGTACACGGACAGTCTTATTGTGAATTGTGTCCTTCACTGGTATAAGTTGGCCGTCAAATGAACTATTTCTCCAAGTTTCTGTGGTGTTCTTTGCGAAACTGACAGTCTGTGGTTTAGGGAAGCTTACAAAGAACACCTCTATTACAGCTGCTTGGTTAAGAATTCCATAATGGATCTCTTTATTTGATGCCACAAAGTATGGTTTTCCTGCAGGTAATGAATGACATGACAAGAGATTGTTACAAATTCAGATGATGCACGAAAAGAAACGAAGCTTTAGAGCACATTTATCTTTTTCCCCAATCACAATAATATTACTTATAATATGGCCTTGAAGTAAATTAATCAGAAAGCTTGGTCTCTGTGGTACTTTGAAATAACTCAATTGATAAAACATTAAGGAAAAACTGGTATTTTGTTGTTTTCTGTCAAATTCAGTTTTTTTTTTTATTAAACCCATGATTTAGATATTCAAGTATTCATTTTAAAACACTAGGAAAAATGGATGGGAGCTTGCGAAAAAACTTTTGTATTAGGTTATTTATTATCACTTTTAAATACTTGTAACAATTTTCCTGAAACTTTGCCATCAAGCTACCATATTGCTCTTGATTGGAAAAATCAGAATAAATCTAGATTTTGTGTTGATTTCTTAAGGTTTCATTTTTGTTCAATAAAAATATTTGCATTTTTACCGATAACATGAAATAACGGAATAATCATAGACTGAAATAGGGGAAGAGTACCGATGTACCATAGGACCACATTAAATACAAATGACAGATTAATTTATCAAAACTTTTGTAAAATATTTTAGGAAAGGATAATGTAAGTATTATGAATTAAAATCTAAGTGGTATAGATATTGTCTGGTAGTGAAAAACATGTCAACTTACCACTTGCATTGTAACTATATTCCATAGAAACCCTAGTTGCGCCTGTAAGATCTGGAATCCCGTTAGAAACAGAGCAAATGTAAACACCTCTGTCTAGATGTCTTGCATGTTCAGAGCCAATGTCAATAAAAGACACGTCCGGGTGGCTTTCATTTTGGCTTTTCAAATACCTTATGTGATCTCCATACCAGGACCTGTGTTCCCAGTCCGAAAAGTAATATTTGTCCGGAACACCCTTACTGGTACAACTCAGTCGGGTATACCCTATGCCATTTTGCATGTCAATCTTTACATCCGGGGCATCTTTAATAAAAAAATTGTGACACATTTATTTCTTACTTCTGGTTA
This sequence comes from Modiolus philippinarum, assembly GCA_002080025.1. Taxonomy (NCBI): domain Eukaryota; kingdom Metazoa; phylum Mollusca; class Bivalvia; order Mytilida; family Modiolidae; genus Modiolus; species Modiolus philippinarum. Next base: position 153,722 of record MJUU01064819.1, read on the forward strand.
AATGTTAGTCCCGTTTTGTCAACGATTGGCCGATAAATTATGTTTTGAGAATTTTCAGTATGCCAGTTAAACTTCGGAATAATTCTCTTAAATTTTCGTTATCTTTTGATAGATTTGCTTCTTTTGATTTGTTGTCACCAACTTGTTACAATTTTATCTGTACAGTCACATAAAGTCGGAATGGTCATACTTTTTACTATTTTACTTTATGTTTGATTTACGATATTATCAGCTTTGTGTTTGCATCTTAAGGATTTTCAAGGATGCACAACGATTCTCTAGATAGGTTTTTTTTTAATGCAACCTCTCCGGTCAGATTGCTATCGTTTTTTGTGTGTTGTACGTTTCTTATTCTTATTCACATCTTGTTTTGAACGATTCTCTTTGAAACCACATCAGTATAACAAGAAATCGGTTATCAGAGAGTAGAGAACAGCTTGTGACTGATTTGTTTATTAGCCAATTTCCCACTTAGACATAAAAAAGAACAGAATTGTTTAATATAAAATTCATTCTGTATACAAACTCAACCCTTTTACCGGTAGTGTGTGCCTTTCTGAAGCAATCTGATGTAGGGTCCACGCCGGTTAGAGAGTCATCTTATTTACGTTCTTGTTGTGTATATGTTTTGTATTGTTTTGTTTTTGCAATAAAGATGACATTATATTCAATTGATGAAAATTATATGGTTTCAAACCCAGTAAGATTGTTGCTCGGTATGAATTGACGAAAATTTTAGATATTACCTACGTTCTACAATAACCATTACAGTATCCTTCTCAACACCGACGTGATTTCCAACAGTACATGTATAATTTCCTGCATCCTGTCTAACAACTTTCTTTATTGTCCAAACTGGACCATTAGCAATGTAGGACTTATCTTGCCTTGTCCAGGAAATATTCGTACTTGGATATTGTGAGGAAGTGTTACATTTAAGACTTACAATTTGTCCTTCTTTTATTTTTACTTTTGGTCCATTTATAATTTCAGCAGTAGGTAAACCTACAACAGATAAACAATATGGTTTTTAGGCAAGTTTACCTTATCGATAAAGGACCAATATCATAATGCATCATTGTATATATATATTGATTATAAATGTGACATATATGTTTATGATACCCTACATTTCAAACAAATGAAGCTAACTTGTCTTTTATCAAATCTGGGAGGCTTCTTTTTTCCGCACGTTTGAATTCATGAATGAAGGACACGTCGATACCTGTGTATACGTGTGGAAAAATATCAATCTAAAATTCAATAAAAGAACCTTTTTTCTTAATTTACGGTTTTTATCTTGTACCAAAGCAATAACTTTTATTTTACGTTCTTTTTATGCATTTTCGATTGACATTGTAAATCTAAATATTCGGGTCCGACTCCATGGTGTAGTAAGCCACGCCCTGAAATCACTTTCCGTGCATCCCCCACTTCCCATCTACACCGATTTTTTTTCAGTCCTCCTATATCCCCTCTTCAAAACAAAACATTTTAACACGAACATAACCTGCACGCATAGACAGTATAGGACCACTTTTATAGTGCACCACGAAAAATTCTTGTATTTTCGTTTAACCTAAGTTTCATCTTTTAAGCTCCACAATTATTTAATGATAATGAAAATGCACTAAAATTTGGTACCAAATTAAAGCTAATTTAATATCCTTTACAATGAACTCAAGTTTGGTTTGGGCGCTTTACGGCTTTTTTATGATCTGGGGATACAAAAAATATACCCCTCCTCCTGCAAAAAAATTGCGAATATGACGATTTTAGGCTGTCAATTCCTTTCAGATTAACAACCCTCGTCATTTGATCTAGTTTTTATGCCTAACTTATCATTTGTGATACAATGTTGGAAAATAAAACCATTTAAGTCCATGAAATTTTGATTTTCGGTATAAAATTTTTGAAAAATGGGAATTTTCGGAATTTTAGGTATTTTCACAATTTCGACTTTCTGACTTTATGGTCGTAAAAATCTGAATAAATGTTTAATAATTGCCGATTTTATAATGATTTATGATATATTAACAACAAATCGTGTGCACACATTTTAGTTTCAGTTCAGAAATGTCAAAATTAGCATAACTCCCCCTAAAAATCAAGGGGAAATGTGAAATATTCAGTCTCGAAATGATGAAAAAATAATGTTTTATTGGAATTCTAGAGTGTATTTGATTTAAGATGACATGCAGAAGATTATTTAAGTTGATTTTAACTTTAAAAGGTCTCTTTTTGACTCTTCTGCTCGAAATTGTATGCAAAATGGGAATTTTCAGAATTTCTGGTGTTTCGACTTTGAGATGCAAATACCTCATGGAATTGATATATGACTTGAAAATGTTGATTAAATATCCTTTCATTATATTAAGGCTATTAGAAAAAATGCTTTTAAACATTTTAGACTGACTACAGTCTCATAAATTACTACTATATTACCCCTTACTAAAAATATTCAACACAATTTATTTCATTTTAATTCAGCTTGAAGAGATTAAACATTGCATGAATGTCCAATAACACATCATTTCAAACACCAAAATACACAGAGACTCCCATATATCACACATAAGATCATGTGTGTCTTTTATGGGCAGTTATACAACAATTAAACCTTGAATATTGTAAAATTCTGAAATGCTGAAAATTCCCATTTTTCACGAAATCGCCCAAAATATACAATTTTACCCATATTTTGGCTTTAAAATTGCATATTGTGATATATAAAATGATTTTTTTTTTAAAGAAAATAAAATATTAGTATATATATATATGTACAGACAGGCTTTGGGATTTTTAAGCGTCATTTTCTAGGGGTAAGGGTAAAATTTTCAGAAGTTAGATTCAAACTGAACATTCCTTGTTCTTCTAAACATGGTTTTCAGATATCTTGTATATTGGTAAGATCAATGAATTGGCATATATGCAATATCCTCCAGATTTGCAGATTTGCAGATATTCATATAACTATTTAAAAATGAATTTTGGACAAATCTGAAATGATGAAACTTCCCATTTTTCATCAATTCTGTACAAAATATTGAGTTTAAGCTGACAATTTGGACTCAAAATTACAAATCTTGATAGAGATTATGCAACATTGTTATATGCAATGTAGATTTTGTGTGTTTTGATTATTTTTATGCGAATAAAGTAAAAAATGACTATTATAGGGAAAATTTGTTGGGGTAAGGATAAGATTTTCGGTATTTAGAGTCGCATTAAACACTCCTTATTTTTCTACACAATATTTTGAGACAACTAATGTATCGTGTAGAACAATTAAATGTCATATCTGCAGATGAATCCTCCAGATTTGACATATATTACGATTTAAAAATGAACTTTGGACAAATCTGAAATGTTGAAAATTTTCATTTTTCATCAATTTCAGGCAAAATACTTCTCTTAGTATTGAGTTTAAGTCAACAAATGACTGTTAAAATACGAAATCATGATATAATTTATGCAACATTGTCCTATACAACACGTATTTTGCGTGACCTAGTTATTTTTATGCGAACATAGACAAAAAATTGACAATTTTACAGTAAATTTGTTGGGGGTAGGGGTAAGTTTTATTGACGTATGATGTTTATATTACATAAGAATGGCCATTTTTTGTAATAGTTGTGAAGCAATTATAATTAGCTTTCATTTGATATCTACTTCAAATGATATTTTTTTAAAAAAAGTAGCAAAAGAATGACAAAACTAAGTCAAAATCGGAAATATTCACAGATCCATTTATTTGGTATATTTAAAAATAAAACTTTGGTCATTAAAAATATGTTAACATTATGTTAGCATGTTTTATTTTCAAGAAAATAGATTGAAAAACTAAAAACAATTTTCAGAATTGGGAACTGAGATGCACTTCGGGTTCTTTAGACCATCAAACTTACGCAATTGCAATGAAAATATCTAAATTTTCGTCAATATTTCATAGGGATAATGGGTACGTTTAATGGCGCTATGGAACGTATTGGGCATAGAAAATTTAGGTTCTTTGTAAAGCTCATACAATAAGCAATCATTTGATACATCATTGAAAGCATTTGGTCAACATTTTGAAGCACTGAAAGAAAAACTTGAACGAAAAACGAAATTTTCCAAAATTTAGGTAGGTGGGTCGAAAAATGGGCCATGCTCCACTAGTGCGTGCAGGTTATGCTCGTGTTAACATGTTTTATTTTGAAGAGGGAATGTAAGCGGACTTAAAAAATGGTTGGGGTTCGGGAAGTNGGGGGGGTGCACTGGGGGTTACTCCAGCCCATGGACTATAATGGTATGAGATGTTCGTTACAATTAATATTTGAGTGGTACGAAACTGATGATTGAAGTTAATATAATAAAGAAAAAAAAGATCTTTGTTTCAAGAGAGTACATTTGTAACCCAACTAGCCGAAAGTAATCATCCTGGGGTCCTAAAATAATAACAGTTCATGTAAAATTACATATAAATTTTACAAGCAGATTGGAATATATTAACCAACTATATTTGATTCATTTTGCAATTTATTACCTTTTGAAAAATAGTCATAGCATTTCTCCATATACGGTTTGTTTGATTTGCAAGTTTTCAAATCATGTGATTAGCTGTTCCAAATTTTTGATCCAGAATGTAACAAGTTTTTTTCCAAGGAATTTGTTTTTAGTTTGGGTAAAGTTCTCATGCTGTTACTTTTGGAACGTAAGCTATGAAGATCTTTATCAACAAAATGAAAAGTATCATGCAAATACGAAGGCACCATACTATTAAGTGACTTATATACAAGAAAAGCTTTCTGTTAACAAATTCTAACCAAGAGTCAAATGGTAAAGAGAAAGAGTCATTAAATCAGCTTCTAATATTACTCTTGCTGGTTTTTTTAGGAGTCTATTCAGCTTTTCAATTCCATTTGTATTACAATTTCCCCAAAATGTACACCAATTATTAAAATGAGGAAATATATAATAATTTAGATATATAATGCGTATATTCATTGGTACAAATTTTTTGAAGCAAATTGATTCTTTTTGACACCGTGCGAGATACTTTATTGATTTGATCTGTCCATGTTAATTTACTATCGATAATCAGACCCAATAATTTTTCAGATGTCGCTTGCTCAATGCTTTCATTTGATATAAAAGTATTTAAATAAAAGTGGTACACATTTTTTTCCAAATCCAATAATCATAGCTTTGCATTTTACAGGATTAAGTTTCATATTGTTTTGGGCACCATTGTTCAATCACATCAATATATTTTTGTAGCTTGAAATTTAAATCATTTATAGCGTTACTTTTTGCATGCGAAGTAGAATCTTCTGCATATAGGTCCAGAGAAGAATTTGCCATATTTAAAGGCAAATCATTGATAAATAAAATAAACAGTAACTAGCCCAAAATTGACCCCTGTGGTACACCAGTTTTTAGTGAACTTTGCATCAGATATAAAATTGCCAAATCTATTTTTTTTGCGACCTATGATTGGAAATATGATTGGAACCATTGAAGCATGTTTTTGACAATTTATACATTTCCAATTTTTCAAATCAAACGCATTTTTAAGTCTTATAATATTTCACCATTAATGCAACCATTGTCAATGTCAATATTAGTAAGCAATTCACATTTAGTTTTGCAAGATACAAAAAATACCGTAGTTGCATAAAAAAACAGTAAATTTCGTTATGCTGTACACGTGTTTCAAGGAGTAATCTCTCATCAGCAGCATTAAGATCAAACAATGTGGAAAGCCATAATCCAAAAGTTGTCCAGGAAGAAGTACTCATTTCCAAAAATATCGAAATTGGAAGCCAAATCCAGTACCAAGGACATCTACCGAGTGCCATACACGGAATGAAGCCTCAGTATTTTTAAGTGGTTAGAATTTTGATAAAATTAGTAAATTCCTATAACACGCAACGTAAAAACTTCATATCAGACTATCCGATAAATAGTGTTGCAAAAACGAACAAAAATGTTGTCCAGCAAAAGATTGAGTGCATTTATCATATCATCACATGTCCAGGAACAATAATTATTGTATATAATATTAGAGAATAATCCTTGCTTTTTGTTAGAACAAATGAACTGCAGACCAGAAAATTTAAAAGACCATTTAATAAGTTGTCCCGATTTTGTTTATCAAGTATACTCAATTTTGTATTTCTAGTATACTCAATTTTGTATATCAAGTATACTCAATTCAGGCATACTAAATTTCAGGTTTTTTTTATCTAAACCTTTGCTTTCAACTAAACATGTAAGTTTAGTATAATCTGTCTGTACATTTTCTAAATCAACTAAAACTATGAAAATATTTGCATAGGCCGTTTCGCTCACTCGGTGGCTACAGGTCAAAGAGGATTTCCCACAGGATTTAATGTTTAATCTGAGGTTACAGTCAAGTGATAGTAAAGTCAGTCATTTTGGTACAATGGGCCCGGCAGTTTCAGCGGAGAATCTGATAGAAACTCAGGATAGGCTGACTTAGTACCGGCACTACGAAAGCGTAGGGGTAGGGTTAAACCGATTTATGGTTACATAAACCTTCACCCCCTCTAACCCGTTTCCCTATGGTATATTGTACAGAAATAAAACCCAATACATCTAGTCTAATTACTCGAAAACCACCATCATTGAAGAGTCTTGACTTTTTAAACTTTGCTATTATGTTGGCGTCCTACATTCATGAAGGCTGATATAAAGGAATGCATCGGCAAACGGATACCGAAACAGAGATAAGGAAAGGGGAAGTTCCAAAATAAAAAAACCCCAAAATATAGGCAATTCATATCCAACAATAATTTAGACAGCATGACAAATACAAAACAAAATAATAATAATAATAATAAGTCAATTGTTCAGAGAACAATTGCAAGGTCTTTCACCAGTTTTCACCATTATTACATGTTTGAGTTTGATTTTGTTGTCTATTTCAGTTCAAAATATGGTGTAAGCAAAAGTTCTGATCTTTATTAGTCTTTTGCTCAACGGTTTACTATATTATCTGTTTGCGTTTAAAAGTTATTCGCAAAAAAAAAAAAAACGATTTACCGAAACGCGTCAAGGGCAATAACACAAAAACGATTTGTCGCACAGTTTTCGTTCAATTGAATCAAATGTAGATCTCAATGAGAGGAACATTTTTGCAATATAATGTTTTTATAATTTTTTTCTCGTTTCCGAGATATAGCGAGAACAAAATTTCGAATGGCGGCCGAAAAATTTTTTTGACCCCCTTTTTGTAATCAGGGTCATCAGAGCTACCTGGAAACCAAATTTCATCAAAATGCGACAACTTTGAAAAATTTGCATATTTAGGGGTCAAAAACGCGTAACTGGGGTCGCGACCCCAAAAATTTTTTTTGCATGATAAATCATCCTGAGGATGAATGCAACATTTTCCTCAACTCAGATTTTTGATATCGGTTACGGTTTAGGAGGAGATCTGATAACAATATAAACCGTATTCGATAACTCTGTTACTAAAAATAGAATCGGTTCACAGGGTGACCTGAGTCGAGCCTGGCCAATGCTTGTTAAGTGTACCAAGTTTGGTTATGATTGGTCAAAGCAGTTCGACAACATTGATGGCAGAGGAAAAAAAAAGAATAATAATTAAAAAAGACAATTGTTCAGAGAACAATTGCAAGGTCTTTCCCAGTCAATGTTGTGTTTAGTGTTATGTTTTGTCATGTCACATGTTTCAAATCATCTTGATGAGATGCACATTGTCTCCAATATATTAAGAGTAGCCATTTGTAATCGTTATAAAGATTTTACGATAATAAAAACGTTAAAATTGGCTATGACCATGACCGATGACCTTGATGACCTTTGACCTTGGGATCAAATTGAAGGTCCCTCCTTGCTGATTAATTTGATATGTTACATGACCATACTATCTGTAAAGGTTTTAAAGTTTTACACAAAAAACGTATTTCTGAAACGCTTCAAGGGCAATAACTCTTCAGGGAGTCATCGGAGAGCTTCGGTCCAAATGAGACAAATGTAGCCCTTGACATGATGAACATTTTTGCTTATATACTTTTTCAGCCATCTATTACGGTTTCCGAGTTCATCTGATAACAAGGTCAAAGGTCAAGGTCAAAGGTCACCGTTTACCTTCAACCTGTACTCAAATTGAAGGTCTTTTCATGCTAATCACTTTAAACATATATGTTTACTATATTATCTGTAAGCGTTTAAAAGTTATTCGCAAAAAACCGATTTGTGGAAACGTGTCAAGGGCTATAACTCAAAAACGGTTCGTCGCACAGTTTTCGTTCTTTGTATCAAATGTAGATCTCAATGAGGGGAACATTTTTGCAATATAATGTTTTAATAAATTTTTTATCGTTTCCGATATATCGCGATAACAAAATTTCAAATAGCCGCCATTTTGAAAATGGCGTACTAAAAATTTTTTTGACCCTGAATTTGTAATAAGGACCATAAAAGCTACCTGGAAACCAAATTTGGTGGAAATCCGATATCTTTGAGAAATTTGCATATTTAGGGGTCAAAAACGCGTAACCGGGGTCGCGACCCAAAAAAATTTTTTGCATGATAATTCATCCTGAGGATGAATGCAACATTTTCCTCACCTCAGATTTTTGATATCGATTACGGTTTATGAGGAGATCTGATAACAAGCAAAACAGTGTTAGGGGAAATAACTCCCTTCGCGAAAAGTGTTCGATTAAACAGGGTCAGTTTTAAATGCAAAATCACTTAACAATATCATATACCAAAAATGTTTCCGACATCTCGCGAAATGACTATACACGGAATGATCGAAGAACGGTGGAAGAATAAAAATTAAAAAAAAATCAGAACAAAAACTAAAGGCTTTCCACTTGGAAAGTGGAAAGACCTAATAATAATAATAATTAAAAAGTCAATTGTTCAGAGAACAATTGCAAGGTCTTTCACCAGTTTTCACCATGATTACATGTTTGCGTTTGATTTTGTTGTCTATTTCAGTTCAAAATATGGTGTAAGCAAAAGTTCTGATCTTTATTAGTCTTTTGCTCAACGGTTGCTAAGGACTTTTTCGAAAAATTAGCTTGTTGCTAAGTACATGAAAGTCACTTCCGGTTGGCAATGTCATTTATTTCCTCTTTACAACATTACAAAACTTTTTGCATATGGTTGCTAAGGACTTTGATGGAAAATAACATTGTTGCTAAGGACCATGACCTTTGACCTTGACCCCATTTTGTCGGCCATATTGAGCTGAACATTTTACCTTCTTATAGTTTCTTTGTATCTTTAATAGTTTTTTGAGATATAGGCAAAAAAACTCTAAAATCGGACCTCGAAAAATGGTTTTTGGGCCATAGATCCAAAATGAATGGTCTAATTATTTTGGACCCCAATGCCAAATGTAGACCTCAATGAGACAAATATTTTCTCAAATACATTTAATCATCTATCTCTTACAGTTTACGAGTTAAAGCAATAACAAGGCAAAAGGTCATCGGTGACCTTGACCAGTGACCTTTGACCTTGACATTTTTAGATGGCTATAAATCACTTATTAACAATGGTGAAGGTTTCAGATCTTTACGACTTATCGTTTGGGAGTATTAAGCATTAACGGAATCTCAAAATCGTTCAAAGGGCAATTACTCATATAAAGAGTCGTCAAATCTCTTCGGACCAAATGTAACAAAGTTGCGTCTCATGACAATGAACATTTTTCTCTTTACATGTTTTCAGCCATCTGTTACGGTTTACGAGTTAAAGCGATAACAAGGCCTAAGGTCATCGATGACCTTGACCGTTGACCTTTGACCTTGACATTTTTAGATGGCCTTATATGACTTATGAACAATGGTGAAGGTTTCAGGTCTCTACGACTTATCGTTTGGGAGTATTAAGCATTAACGGAAACTCAAAATCTTTCAAAGGGCAATAAATCATACAAAGAGTCGTCAAATCTCTTCGGACCAAATGTAACAAAGTTGTGTCTCATGATGATAAACATTTTTCCCATTATATGTTTTCAGCCATCTATTACGGTTTACGAGTTGAAGCGATAACAAGGCTAAAAGTCATCGGTGACCTTGACCGGTGACCTTTGACCTTGACATTTTTAGATGGCCATATATGATTTATGAATAATGGTGAAGGTTTCAGGTCTCTTCGACATACAGTTTCTGAGAAAAAAAATTTTACGGAAACGTAAAATTATTCAAAGGGCAATAACTCAAAAAATACCATACCGCACAGTTTCGGTCTAATGTAACGAAGTTCCGCCATGACTCAAGGAACATTTTACTCATTACTCTTAATCAGCTATCTTTTACGGTTTCCGAGTAGAAGCGATAACAAGATTTTTTGTTCCGGGGCAGATAACTCCGTTACTAAAAATAGGTCAAGATGCTTGACTCAGTTTTGAGATCCCACAGTGATGTCGATTTATCACACCAAGTATCGAAATGATATGTCGCGTAGTTTTTTCACAGCTATTGTGGCGGACCAAAAAGAATTTAAAAAAAATTAAAAAAAAAATAATCCGAAGAACTACAATAAGGTCTTTCACTGTGGTGAAAGACCTTAATAAAATGAACAACAACGTCACAAAACTAAAGCACTAGCAGTGTGAACCACTATAAAAATTGAGGTGCTCAGGAAGGGTAAGCATGATCTGCGCCTCGCATGGCATCAGTCACTTAGACAAACCAATCAAACCCCATTGTACGTGTGACTTCTCTAACCCTTAAACAGTACCAAGGTAAAAAGTTTGAAAAGGAAATGTTGCCGATTCAAGAACTGAATTACATCTAAATCTGGATGCTATATTCATTTGCGTCATGTTATTAACAACATCAGTTGTTGGTTTACGGTCTCTATATTTTTGAAAAGTTTACTCCTTTTTGTATTGCATTTGTTTGTTTCGAGTTTTGCTTTTAGGATAGAAGATAAAACATGGAATCTTAGAACCAAATGCAACAAAAATCTTCAGTTCTACATTGAACTGTCCCTCGAGTAATACAAATTCATAAATGAAGTAAAAATTGAAACATTTAAAAAGGAAAATGATAATAAATAACATCTATAAGGCTCTAAAACATGCGAACAGAAATTACATTTCTTTACTGAAATGAAAACAAAAAATATGCCTAACAAAAATACGTACAGTATACATGGAGTGTGGCAGATAGTTCTAATGGATTGTAATCTTCGTTATTTGACGCCACGCATGTAACGTTTTTCGCATGATCAGATTTTGAAGTAAAATACTGTACTGAAATTACTCCAGGCCCACCAACAGTCGTATTCAGATCTTTTCTCAGCGTCATCGTCTCTCTCGGAATACCACTGTCTACTATGCAGGTTATATTACACAATTGACCTTCATAGCAGTTAATTATACTATGCTGCTTATGACCGTTTATTGCCATATTTCTTGGAGGTTCTGAAAATGCATACAGAAATGATGAAGCTTATCATACAAAAAATGTTTCAGTGGATTATTGTCAAGATCAAAAACGGAAATGAAATCCTTATTTGTTTAACCTGAATGACAAAGAGAGAAAACCTGACACAGAACAGCAGGCCTACCTTTTGAGTTACTTTCAGGTGTCTCTGTGATATTCTTCCACTATTTTTGTCCAATATTTGTTCCTTCAGGTTTCATATATTTGCACGGTCAACAAAATAATAATAATTCTTAGGTATTTGATTTCTGTGTTTCTTGTCCCTCTTACAACATTTTCATTACATAAAGATGAACTTGAATACAGGAGCCGTAAACCGTTCGTTGGATTGAAAGGAAAACAGCAAATTAGTAAGGGAGATCATTTAAATAAAGAATAAAGAATTTCATAAGGAATAACGTTTCACAGATATAAAATTATTACCCGTAGTATCATTATTATAGCTTTTAATAGCTGTTAGAGATGCCGATGATTTGAAAACTTCTCCTGTGCTTTGATAAAAAAAAAGAAGCAAAGGGGCACTGGTTAATTCACATTTGGCAAGGTGCGTGACTAAGTCATATGTATCAATGCTATGTCTCATAGCTTGGCATTGGTCGAGGTGCAGTCGAGGTGCTGATGAACTTTTGATTCTTTGTTCATTTTCCTCGCAAATAACTAAATACCGAAGTTACTGTGAATTTCTTTGTCCCGACTTAAACTTTGGTAGATGTACAACAAAGGTACTAAGGTACTATCATTGGTGAGCCTTATTATGGCTTTGATCATAGAAATATCGGTCGTTGTCAGGTTCCTTTACAAGGCTTTGAGTAGTGAGTCTATAAACCTAAGAAAAGTTTCAGTGGTGTGTTAGTAATGGCTTTATTCCGCTGATTTCAAAATCAAACCAGGCTAAGGAGGCGCCAGGAAATCACTCTCTGTGACGGGATTTTCGTTGGCGTAGAGTCATTTTTGTCGTTTAAAAAGATTTTTTTTTTTTAAAAATCGAGGGTTACCTTACTTGGACGCGTGTATCTCCGTTGTTTTATTTCAAATTTTAACCAAATTGATTTCAAACAAAAGAACACAAAAATCCGCATGTAACAGTAACAAATTGGTGAAAATAGGACTAGTACTTTGGACGCTATGGTAAGAAATGTCCCTAGACAAAAACTTGGTTTTGACTTCCAGATAGACACGTAATTAATATATTTTTAAAGGATTATTATTAAGGCTTTGGCTTAAATTCGTATTCTTATTGAATCATAATACATATTATTTACTCAAATACTAGTCTTTGCTATACTTTCCACTTTTGTTACCCTAACTTTTCATTCGGCTTAATGTGAAGCTATGTTTGTAGGTGTAACAGTGCTTTTCTTTCTTTAATTTAATTTTACCAATGCATTTTGTTTTTCCATACTCTTGCTTTATTGTGTGCTGTTATTTAATTTCCGAATTTATAGAGGTATTTTAATTTCACTAACTTTATCCATTTTTATTGATTGATGTTTTTGATTGATATTATAGTTCTAATATTACTTTATCTGCAGTTTTTGTATTTATGTGTCTGTTTCTGTTGTGAAATGATGAGTTTGTCAGTGTGCTCTCTTAAATTGACAGCAAGTCATTCAAGCGGATGTCAAGTTTTTCGGACTTTCTTGGAGGTCACTAGTGACTTGTTATCCGAATGGCGCCAAACCTACAATACCGATAACGATTAATGAAATAACACATATTACAATCTGGAAAACTAGGCGAACCATCTATGAAACAACCTACCACAACCTCAACTAACCAGACTGCTACCACCCAGCAACCAACGAGGATCAGACTAAACCAGACATCTTGCCTATAGATCAGAACTTCATTCAGAATACAGGAAACCTCATACAGCATCGATTTATCTTCTTTTTAAACAATTAACCTTCCTTATATTCCATTTTTTTCTGTACGTGTAACATAGATTCTACAGGAATACAACACAACTTGCTTATTTTTCAACTGGACCTATTTCAAACATTAAACTATCTAAAACGGATTTTCTTTCACTTTGGTATTTAGCTCCACTTGATGCTCTTGCATGTAAAATTTTATCGACATCATGAAACTTTGCTTTTAACGTACTTATTTCCTTAACAGGAAAAAAATCGATAAACTATGTATATAATAAAGCCCTAATAAACACATCGAGAAATGTTTTTCCACTATAATTCCAATTGTGAATGTAACGTCCAATTTTATTGGTTAACGTCTAATCGTTATATTCCACTCCCTACGACCGCTCCATAAGAAGGACAGAATCGGATACGGAGAGGGATTGAATTATTCGAGTTAGTTAACGTCACGAAAACCAAAGAAGCTATTTCCCCGATAAACGCTTCTTGCCAATGAATACATTCCGAGGTTGAAAAGTGCAGTGTACGGTGACGTCTAATTTTTAGTGATAACATTGTTTAAAGTGTAAAGAACTGGAATTATAAGAAATAAGAGTAATTTTGGGAGAATTTGTGAATGTGTAAACGCGGCCTTTCACCCACAAACTTTACATAATGACATTCAGACTTTATACAGTTTGTGAATGAGTCGGCCGCGTTAACACATCGATAAACTCCCACAAAATTACTTTTATTCATATAATAACTGTACTTAAGCTAGGATTAGATACCAAAGGGAGACAATTCAAAATAAGCTCGTTCAAAGCCTTGTAATCCCGATATAACAGCATGTTAACCCTCTTTGAAGAATTGCAAATGAATTATATCAGTGACAAAACAACATACAAAAAAAGAGGAAATTCCAAGCACTGTAAAGACTTCCACTTTCGACACACGAAAGGAGATATGATAGAAGACACCACAAAACACCAAGGACTTCCCTGGAGTTATGTGGGTTAGAGGAAATCGATATTTATCTAAATAGAGACAACATGATTATTTTTCATCAATACAACTAAAAGTTTAGGTTAGTGTAAGGGTAAGGGGAGACAAAACCCATGATAAGGCTTGACTGCACCTCGACAGCATTTCGACAAGTATACCAACCTATCGGAGATATAGTATAAATACACAGCACTTCGTCGGGCACCACGTCAAATTTTAGTTCACCTGTGCTACTATACTACTATAAAAAGACAATACTAAGCATATTTACGTGTAATTTGCACATTAAGTTTCAGTTTATGTGTCTTTGTGATGCACTGATACTCCCCTTCATCTTCCCTACTAAAATTTTTGATCGCTAAGTTGTATTCATCCATTCCTCCTTCAATAATATCAAGACGCCTGAATTTCACTAATTTTTCATTTATGTTTCTCCCGATAGTGTACTTGGTAGCATTTGGTGGCCCATCCCATACAGATGTAGAAACATCAGTCTGATTTAATTTACAAATCAAAGTCGTTGTTGATCCTTCTTGTGTATATTGCTGTTTTACGCCTTCTGTGACTGTACCTGTTGAATTTCCTGGAAATAATCATTGAAAGTTAAACTATGCATACAATCTCAACAAAGCAGATAGAAACTCTCGTGTAATTGAAGTCGGAAACGATCCCCTCAATTACCAGTGACACGAAGTGACTGGATTCTTGACACATTGAAATAAATATATATCACACAAAAAACAAAATATTTATGAAATTGAAGTGCACACTTATCATTTTTCCTATATGAAAAGTATTAAACTAAATTTTAATTGACGAAAAACGCTACAACAGATTCAATATAAATCCCCTTAGCTCAACAGTGTTCATTAATTAGTGTATTGATGTATTGATTTTTTAGTATAGTATCAGGACTGGAATCCGGGTCGAACACAACTCAAAAGTCCAGTATTCAAATATTACAATAAATTTCTGAAGTTGAAAGAAGATAACTCTTATAATCATGTTTTAAATTGTATTAAAGGCAGTATAATCAGATCTTTATGGCAAGTCAAAGCCAGAAAAATAAGAAAATATATCATTATCTCAGGTAATGCTATATTATCCGAATATTTGTGGTTTGGCGTAGATAATATATCATTACCTTCTCAAAAAGAAACGATGCACAGATTTTATCAAAAACAATTCCTCATCGAGAAAATTTTTTTGCAAGTAATAATTACCACAATGACCCAAAATGTCTCTTACAATCCCTGAGCTATCATCGGTCACGGTCAAGATCATTATGTCCACATTTCTCTTTTACCAAATCATCAAATTTTCGAATCGGTTGACTTGAAAATCTGTTTCTATGACGGCCATGATATCCGGGTGTAAAAAAAAAATCAAATCAAATCAAATTTTAAATGGCTAGTGCACAATGGCAATACCTATTGAACATTCTGTGAAAGTTTCAATGAAGGTCGTGTTCCCTCCGGAAACAAATATATTATTACATAACTAAAATCAAAACATCAATACCTTGAGAGGAAATCACTAATTAATGAACATTGTTGAGCCAAAGGGGAGAGGGTTTATATTGAATCTGTTATTGTATAGCACTATGTTAATTGTTTTACCGCTCTTCGGCACCTCAAAGCACGCACTGATATAGTTATCAAAGCTGCAGACAAAGGAGGTGCCGTTGTCGCCTGGGATTCTCAGTGTTATGTTGCTGAAGGGGATTTTCAACTTTCGGATTCTCATTTTTACAAAAAATTAAAATCTAACAACACGAAAGAAAATCAGAAAATTGTTAAAAATTTCATAAAGACATCCATAGAGAAGCAGGATTTACCAGATGAAGCATATAAATTGGTTGTTTCCCAGCTAAGAACGTCACGCTTCTATATGCTGCCAAAAATACATAAATTGGGGAATCCTGGTAGACCTATAGTTTCAGCTTGTAGCTGTCCTACCGAATACATTTCTAGTTTTCTCCATGATGTATTTATTCCAATTGTGGAGAATCTACCTACATACATTAAGGACACTACACATGCTCTCAATATTTTTGAGTTTTTTTCAGCCAGAAAATGCTGATGTCAAACTATTCACTATGGATGTCACTGCCCTCTACACTAGCATCCCCAACAATGATGCTATGGTAGCTTTAAGACACTTTTTAGACAGAAGACCCAATCCTTATATAAAGACAGACATTATCCTTAGGCTTGCTGAACTTGTCTTGACCCTCAACACTTTTCAATTTGATGGGGAATATTGTAGTCAGTCCGGTGGTGTTGCGATGGGAACCAAAATGGGCCCAAGCTTTGCTTGTTTATTTGTTGGCTACCTCGAGGAAAAAAATGTTCTCCGAATATATAGGACCTCTCCCCGAACTTTATAAAAGATACATTGATGATGTTTTTGGGGTGTCCTCTGACAGTGAAGATGAACTTCAATCTTTCATTGACTATGTTTCCTCGTACCATCCGGCCATTAAATACACTTTTAATATTACCAAAGATAGTCTCTCTTTCCTCGACATTAATTGTACCATAAAGGATGGGCAAATTTCCACCTCAGTGTTTTATAAACCGACAGACGCCCACTGTTATTTAAATTATGGGTCCTGTCACCCAAAGTCATGCAAGGATGCCATTCCAAAGTCACAATTCTTGCGACTTCGTCGTATCTGTAGTGACGAGCAGGACTTAAGGACTCAATGTAACAGAATGAAATCCTTTTTTGTTAAGAGAGGCTAGCCCAGCAAAGTTTTGGATCGAGCTATGAATTCAGTTTCCCGAGTGACCAGATCCGAGGCTATGGAGAAGAGGGTAAGAAATACCGACGACCGGGGTCCGTTGGTCCTGACATACCACCCTCACAACGAAGCTATCAAAAACATTTTGATACGCAACTTCAAATCTATAGTTCTCGAGGACGAGCATATGTCGGCAGTTTTCCAGGATTCGCCTCCCATTGCAGCCTTCAGAAAAGGGAAGAGTTTAAAACAGCACCTTGTTACTAGTTCTTTCAAGAGTGCTACTCCTCAAATTCCCTGTAAATATAAGGGCACTAGACAGTGTAAGAGATCTCGCTGTTCGACTCGTCCTTTTACTTGGGAAACCGATGAAGTAGTAGGGCCGGGTAACGTTTTCAAACTCAAAAATGGTTTCACGTGTACTACTGAAAATGTAGTGTATGCTGTAGGCTGTAAACGCTGTAACATGATCTATGTGGGTGAGACTTGCCGGAGATTGGGTGATCGCTTTGTCGAACATAAACAGAGCGTTACCAATGGTAAGGATTGCCCAGTAGGTGAACATTTTCGGCGAGCTAACCACAGCATACTGGACATGCATGTAACTGTCCTTATACAAACTAATGCAGGTGAAAAACGACAGTTCCTTGAACAAAAAATCATCCATTTTCTTGGAACTGCTCGACTCTTTGGCATGAATGTTAAGAAGCAGTCTATTTTATAAAATCATTTATGTATTGCAGTTTAATATTTGCATAGTACAGATAACTAATGTTTTATCTCTCGGTTTTGATTAAGTTCAAGATTTGGCACGATTTTTACAGGTAATTTCTGTGACACACCATCAGGTTTGCCTTCTCTCGTCATATCCATCTTTTTCTCCGTATTTAGCCCGGTAGTCCCCTAGTCGAAGGCCATATAGGCCGAAACGTTGGGCAGTCTTCCCTCCCTCTCTTTCCATTTTTGTCATTTTTATGTGTTTTTTAATTTGTACATTTTGTGTTTTTTATCTTTTAATTGTGGCCAACAATACCATTTTATTTTGTTTCATAGTTAATTTGTGGCCATCGCACAACATATTTATATTTTTATAATTGTTTTTTGTCAATCAAAATTTATTTAAAGAATATATATGAATAATTATAATTATACACTTCACTTTCATAAATATTCTGTTTTTATGTGATATATATTTTATTCAATAAGTCAAGAATCCAGTCACTCCGTTCTACTGGTACATGTATCTGAGGAGATCAAATACACGAGAGTCCTATCTCGAAAGTCCCGTATATCATCAAGTTTTCTGTGTCACCACATAGTGTGTACCCCTATGCGAACGGACAAACGAGCGAACGAACAAACACAATGATCACTATATACCGCCGGCAAAACCGCAAATAAAATCGATGTTGATTACATTATGACATCATTGTAGAAAATTAACATAAAGAAATACAAACTATTCAAGAAAATTGATATTGAAGACAATATGAACAATATACATACAAGCATAAATGGTAAAAGATATCTACCTTAGATACAACCACAGGTTTTTTGGACCGGGAGCAAGTATCTGTGATAAAACATATGAATGTGAACAAGCAAACAGAAAAAGGTCGTCAAGTTGGTTACTTATTCCCTATTCGCCATTTACTTACTCCCTATTCGCCATTTACTTATTCCCTATTCCCTATTTCCTGTTCGCTGTTTACTTAAAACAAATTTCTGAAAGACCCTCTGCTTATAGAAAGTGCACTATAGTATACACTGCAACCGTATTTCTAATACCCAAGTACCTGACCTTAATATTATGTTTAATGGAGTACAAGTTGAAATCGTTGAAAATCATAAACACTTAGGGATAAATTTCTCATCTGATGCCAAATGGGCCTTCCATGTTGACACGATTATAAATAAAGCTCTCAAGCAAATTTGCGTTCTTAGGAAATTGAAATTTATATTATCAAAAAATGCTCTTTCTACTATTTATTTGACTTTTATTAGGCCAATTCTAGAATATGCATGTGAAGTTTGGGGAGGATGTTTTGAAAAAGAAATGGAAAAATTAGAAAGAGTTCAATTAGAAGCAGCAAGAATAGTTTCGGGCCTGACAAAATATACCAGTAAAGAAGCTTTGTATTTCGAGACGGGATGGGAACCTTTAGAAAATAGGCGAAACTACCGGAAATTGACTATGTTTTATAAAATGCATAATAAAATGTGTCCTTCATATCTATATAATTGCTTACCGCCGATTATGGCTGATGTAAGTGATTATAATTTTCGTAATAGCAATAACTATGTGACCCCAAGAAGTCGACTGAAAACCTCGTCACTTTCTTTTATACCTTCAACGGTATCTCTTTGGAATGGTATGGACTTATCTATCAGGAATTCTCCTACTATCTCCTCCTTTAAAAATAAAATTAGAAGTTTATCCTTCAAAGCTCCAGATTATTATGGGGAAGGGGATAGGAAATTAAATGTTTTGCATACAAGATTAAGACACCAAAGTAGCTCATTAAATGCTGACCTTTCTCGTATTCATGTAATGAACGACTCAAAATGTAGATGTGGTGCTGCACATGAAGATGCGTTCCATTACTTTTTCGAATGTCCTCTCTACCAAAACGAAAGAATATTATTGGTTGGCAGTTTAAATCCAAATGACTTCAATATAGAAACATTACTGTTCGGAAACGACGACTACAATGATAATTTAAACTCAAAAATTTTCAAGTACGTTCGCACATATATTCGTCAAACTAAGCGGTTTTAATTAAATGGTATAGTACTGTAAATTAATAAGAAGTATCACCCTTTTTGCTTGTGTTTTGTTGTTTCTCTTTATATATTGTAACAATATTTATATAATGTGCCTTGCTGTTATATGTACAATATATCTATGTAAGGAGAGGACTTTAAATAAGTTGTGACAACTTGTTGTCCAATCCTTTTGTCACTTTTTGGCAATAAAATATTACAACAACAACAACAACTGCAACCGTATTTTAAAAATACCGAAGAAACAGAGGCTGAAAGCTATGAAATAACTAATATTTCATGTAACAGGTACGTCTTAAATATCGAAATTATTGTATAACTATTTATAATTTGATCTGTAAGCCTACAGTTTTCTAAGATGAACATGCGTATAATATAAAAAGGTTGAGTCACTGTCGCAAAACAACTACATGTATTAGAGATTATAACAGCATTTAACAAATAGGCAAAAACTTGGATTTCTTTTTAATCACTGAACATATATTATTGCCAAAATGTGAGATGTATTGTTTGCCAACGACTTCTTTTGACAAGTGCTGTCCTCTCAGGTCTGAGGAAAATGGCCCAAGGTAGCGGATCTAGGAAAAATGTCACCCCAAGAAAGTGATAACATTGGAAGATAAATATCCAGATTGAAAAAAGGAACGAAAGGATATTTCTGTATTTATTAAAAAAGAATTAAATGAAGAGAATTTAGAATGAATTCATTATCTAAAATGATGCATTTTTTTTCCAGTTCAACACACATAAGATTTTTAACACAAACAGCAGCGCATTCTCTATACTGCTGACGTCACACCAGCACGTGATTGATTAATATATAAACAAAAACTTAGTTGTACAGGAGACGTCGTTGCGATAGGGTGTGTGTAAAACAAGCTTGCTTGTGCTGGTACGCCTCTATGTTCCACTGGAACACTGTAACCTATTCGTTGCCTATTCAATTTTCGCACGTTATCTCTATCTTGTAAGTTGCTATGTGTTGTTTTGTGTTATGCTTTGCTAGAAATGAGTTGCTAGATGTGAAATCACTCCATAAGAACACATGCGTATGCTTCCATGCTCTGCCGGAACCCTGTAACCTATTCGTTGCCTATTCGATTTTCGCAGGTTATCTCTATCTTGTGGGTTGCTATGTGTTTTTTGGGTTATCTATTGCTAGAAATGAGTTGCTAGATGTTAAATGATTCCATTAGCAATCATGCATACGCCTCGATGCTCCGCTGGAACCCTGTTACCTATTCGTTGCCTATTCGATTTTCGCACGTTATCTCTATCTTGTGAGTTGCTTTGTGTCGTTTTGTGTTAACTATTGCTATATGTGAAATCACTCCATCAGCACACATGCATACGCCTCCATGCTCCGCTGGAACACTGTTACCTATTCGTTGCCTATTCGATTTTCGCATGTCATCTCTATCTTGTGAGTTGCTATGTGTTGTTTTGTATTATCTTTTGCTAGAAATGAGTTGCTAGATGTGAAATCCCTCCATAAGAACACATGCATACCCCTCAATGATCCGTTAGAAGCCTATTACCTATTCGTTGCCTATTCGATTTTCGAACGTTATCTCTATCATGTGAGTTGATATATGCTGTTTTGTTTTATCTTTTGCTAGAAATGAGTTGCAAGATGCGAAATCACTCCATCAGCACACATGCATACGCCTCCATGCTCCGCTGGAACCCTGTTACCTATTCGTTGCCTATTCGATTTTCGACAAAATGTATCTTGTAATTTGCTATGATTTGTTTTGTGTTATCTTTTGCTAGAAATGAGGTGCTAGATGCGAAATCACCCCATCAGCACACATACATACGCCTCCATGCTCCGCTGGAACCCTGTTACCTATTCGTTGCCTATTCGATTTTCGACAAAATCTATCTTGTGATTTGCTATGACTTGTTTTGTTTTATCTTTTGCTAGAAATGAGTTGCTAGATGCGAAATCACTCCATCAGCACACATGCATACGCCTCCATGCTCCGCTGGTACCCTGTTACCTATTCGTTCCCTATTCGATTTTCGACAAAATCTATCTTGTGATTTGCTATGATTTGTTTTGTTTTATCTTTTGCTAGAAATGAGTTGCTAGATGTGAAATCACTCCATCAGCACACATGCATACGCCTCCATGCTCCATTAGAAGCCTAAAACCTATTCGTTGCCTATTCGATTTTCGAACGTTATCTCTATCTTGTGAGTTGATATGTATTGTTTTGTTTTATCTTTTGCTAGAAATGAGTTGCTAGATGCGAAAGCTCTCCATCAGCACACATGCATACGCCTCCATGCTCCGCTGGAACCCTGTTACCTATTTGCTGCCTATTCGATTTTCGTGCGTTATCTCTATGTTGTGAGTTGCTATGATTTGTTTTGTGTTATTTACTGCTCTAAATGAGTTGCTAGATGTGAAATCACTCCATTAGCACACATGTATGCATGTGATTTCACATCTAGCAACTCATTTCTAGCAATAGATAACACAAAACAACACAAAGCAACTCACAAGAGAGAGATAACGTGCGAAAATCGAATAGGCTACGAATAGGTAACAGGTTTCCAGCGGGGCATGGAGGCGTATGCATGTGTGCTAATGGACTGATTTCACTAGATAACACAAAACAACACATAGCAACTCACAAGATAGAGATAACGTGGGAAAATCGAATAGGCAACGAATAGGTAACAGGGTTCAAATATAGCATGGAGGCGTATGCATATAGGCAAATGGAGTGATTTCACATCTAGCAACTCATTTCTAGCAATAGATAATACAAAACAACACATAGCAACTCACAAGATAGAGATAACGTGCGAAAATCGAATGGGCATCGAATAGGTAAGAGGGTTCCAGTGGAGCATTGAGGCGTATGCATGTGTGCTAATGGAGTGATTTCACATCTAGCAACTAATTTCTTACACGAGAAAATACCAGCAAAAGCAAGCTTTTGTTTACAGACACCCTACCCCAACCGAGGTCTCCTGTACAAATGTTTAAAATCACGTGCTGCTGTGACGTCACCAGTATAGAGCATGCGCTTCTATTTGTGTTAGAAATCTTGTGTATGTTAAGCTAAAAAAAAAATGATCATTTTAGATAATAAAGCTATTCCAAAATCTTTTCATTTAATTCGTTTTAAATAAATACAGAAATAGCCTTTCGTTCCTTTTTTTTAATCTGGATATTTATCCTCCAATGTTATCACTTTCTTGGGAAGAAATTTTTCCTAGATCCGCTACCTTGGGCCATTTTCTTTAGATCTGAGAGGACAGCACTTGTCAAAAGAACTCGTTGTCAAACAATACATCTCACATTTTGGCAATAATATATGTTCAGTGATTAAAAAAAAGTTTCTGCCTTTTTGTTAAATGCTGTTATAATGTTGTTTTGCGATAGTGACTAAATCTTCTTATATTATAAGCATGTTCATCTTAGAAAACTTAAGTAGGCTTACAGATCAAATTATGAATAGTTATACAATAATTTGGATATTTTAGACGTACCTGTTTCATGAAATTTTGTTATTTCATAGCTTTCAACCCCTGCTTCTACGGTATTTTTCAAATACGGATGCAGTGTATACTATAGTGCACTTTCTATAAGCAGAGGGTCTTTCAGAAATTTGTTTTATACAATATATTAAACGACTGTTTTATTTGATCTATCTTAAGAATTGCTAAAATTGGTGTTAAACACCAATTAATCAATCAACTTACTAACCAATAAATCAATTAAAAGAATCAATCAATTTATCTATCAATCATTCAATCAATCAATCAACTAACCAAGTTAAGGATAATAAGTAAATGACGAATAGGGAGCAAGTAAATAGTGAATAGTGAATAGGAAACACGGAATAAGTAAATTATGAATAGGGAATAGGGAAGAAGTAAATAGCGAATAAGGAATAGGGCATAAGTAAATAGCAAATAGGGAATAAGTAAATAGCGATTAGGGAATAAGTAAATAGCGAATAGGGAATAAGTAAATAGCGAATAGGGAATAGGGAATAGGGAATAAGTAGATAGCGAATAGGGAATAAGGAATAAGTAAATAGCGAATAAGGAAAAGGTAATTAACCAACATAAAATGACACAAAAACATGTAAAAAAACTCTTGAAAATATATAAACAGTCATATGAACTTTGACATAAATATTCTACGAAAGGATATGGGGTAAATAAACATGAGACCATAACACAAATGTTTACTGCAACTTCAATAATTTTAATGAGCTGCATGGCCATTTCGGAAATTTATTAATCATCAGCAGCACTAGAACCCAAACAAAAGAAATCCATCATTTCAAATAATGTTTAAAATGCATAAAACCAAACGAATCCGAACAATCAGTAATATCAACTATAGCTAAGAACAAAACTACGATGGAGGGAGTTAATCCTTGGGTTTTAGAATTTACATAAATTCAGATAATAGTAATTGAACAAAGTGTACACATGAGATGTTATCTCATGTACAAACATAAAAACATTTTGTAATATGAAATATGAACACAAATACAACTAGAAAAACTGTGAGCAAAACTCACTATTAAATACCCCCGCACCCCTAGAAATAAAAAAATAATCAAGTCAAATTCTGAAATAGGAGGTGCACATCCACATTATGTCATAAACACTGTTAAAGTTTCATGAAAATCTAGTCAGTGGTTCAAGAGGAGTAGCGGATAAGAGACGGGTACCCACTTGTTATGTAATGGCTAAGTACAGGTTTTTCTATAGAAAACCACAAAATCAATCATATCAAATTCTGAAATAGGAGGTGCATATCTACATTATGTCATAAAGACTGCGTTAAAGTGTCATGAAAAATCTTTTCAGTGGTTCAGGAGGTAGCGGTTAAGAGAAGGGTAATTACTTTTAATTTAATGGCTAAGTCCATGTTTTGGTATGGGAAACGGCAAAAATCAATCAAATCAAATTCTGAAATAGAAGGTGAACATCTACATTATGTTATAAAGACTGTTAAAGTTTCATGAAAATATATTCAGTCGTTCAGGAGGAGTAGCGGATAAGAGATGGGTACCAACTTGTATCGTAATGGCTAAGTCCATGTTTTGGTAAAAAGTCAATCAAATCAAATTCTGAAATAGAAGGTGCACATCTACATCATGCAATAAAGACTGTGTTAAAGTTTCTTGAAAATCTATTCAGTGGTTCTGGAGGAGTAGCGGTTAAGAGATGGGTACCCACTTGTAATGCAATTGCCAAGTTCATGTTTTGGTATGGGAAACCCCAAAAATCAACCAAATCAAATTCTGAAATAGGAGGTGCACATCTACATTATGTCATAAAGACTATGTTAAAGTTTCATGAAAATCTATTCAGTGGTTCAGGAGGAGTATCGGATAAGAGATGGGTACATACCCTCAGGTGTAACGGACGGACGGAAAGACGGACGGAAGGACGGACGGACAGACGGACACCCCCGAACACCCCCATCACTATATACACCCCACTTTTCAAGCGGGGTATAATTAAAACATGACAACATATCATTAATTATATATAAACTTTCACATCAAAACACAATGCTAAACGTTATAACATGAAGCATATGGCAAATGTCAATAAGCTGAACTATAACACCAAATTTTGGCTCAAGCGCAGCAGTCATACCTCGTATTTGGCGTGGAAGCGAATTCGCGCAGCTATTTTAACTAGCATTTGTCGCAGAAGCGCAATCGCGCAGCAGTTATACTTCCGCATATGGCGCAATATCAGCAGCATCAGCAGTTATCATACCTCGCATTTGGCGAAGCAACAGCAGCTGCAGCAAAATCTGTATAAGGCAAAAAGACAGCGTAAATGCGATAAGTTCATCGAAAACGCAATGAAACGTTACTATCAGCATCTAGTAACACAAAATGTGAATTTTAACTGATTCGAACTGTTTACATCAAAATACAACATGAAACGTTAGGCCCATAAATACATGTATGAACTTAATTACAAAAAAATCAAGGAGATTTTAACGACATAATAAACTTTTTACATAACTAGAGATTGTGTCTGTAACACACGGATGCCCCGCCAATAAATTTATCCCAAAAGATAACCTAAGTCAATTGGGCATAAAATAAATCCTCTGTCAGTGAATTGTGATGGAATATTGTGTGTAGTTGCTTAGAAGTGGACCTAAACCCAAAAATTAACAAAGCCATTCAAGCATAAAATGTAGGTCATGGATACCCAATGCTTGGTGAAACAGGTAGTTCTCCTATAGATGAATGTTACAGTGAAATATCATGATGCTACAATACTTAGTCATTGAGAAACAGCCTTAAATGCAAAAGTTAACCAAAGTCACTGAAGCATGAAATGTAGGTCAAAGTCACTTAATTGTGAATGACTTGGGTAGTACTCATCAAGGCAATCAATTTGATGAAACATCATTGTCTTATAATGTGTAGTTGTTGAGAAATGGACCTTAACACAAAACTTAACCAAAGTCACTGAAGCGAAAAATGTAGGTCAATGATTTGTGTAGTACTCATGAAAACAATTAATTTGATGAAACATCATTGTCTTATAATGTGTAGTAATTGAGAAATGGACCTTAACGCAAAACTTAACCAAAGTCACTGAAGCGTAAAATGTAGGTCAAAGCCACCTAATGTCAAT
This sequence comes from Modiolus philippinarum, assembly GCA_002080025.1. Taxonomy (NCBI): domain Eukaryota; kingdom Metazoa; phylum Mollusca; class Bivalvia; order Mytilida; family Modiolidae; genus Modiolus; species Modiolus philippinarum. The sequence continues at coordinate 180,208 of MJUU01064819.1, forward strand.
GATTTGGGTAGTACTCATCAAGGCAATTAATTTGATGAAACATCATCGTCTTATAATGTGTAGTTCTTGAGAAATGGACTTACATGTAAAACTTAATTCGAATCACTCAACAATGAAATGTAGGTCAAAGAGTCAAACTGCCTAGTGAACTCTGTAGTACTATCAAAGATCTACGTACTGGCATAGCTACTACAATTGTTCTATACCTTACAGTTTCCGAGAAATGTACCTCAACGCAAAACTTAACCAGACGTATGGACGTACGGACGGAAGGACGGACAAGGGTAACACTAAATGCCTCTTCCACATTCGTGGGCGGGGCATAAAAATAAAAAAATGAAACATGAAATTTCAACAGAAATATATCAAAGCACGAAATTTAAACTACATTTATGTGAACTATTACATGAAAACATAATATAAAACTTAAGATATGAACAACAGCGATCATACCCCTTTTTTGATCGTGATATATCAATAAATCAAGAAAAGTTAAACACTAAAGTTTATGATAAAAGGGGTGATTTCTCTTTCTCTATAGCTAATAGACCATATCCGAGCTGTGGTATCGGGACATTACAGTATGGAAAATGTTACGTCACGAAGCCTAAAACGTCATGAAACTGGTCACATGGGGCGGACATGTTTGTGACGAAGGGCAGACAAAAAAAAAACAACTTGTAAATCTAAATACCAGAACTTGGATATGGCCTATTGTCCCCATCTAGACGGCGATGTTCCGTTAGCCCCTTCTTATGGGGTCTACATTTCACAATCTGTTCGATATGCACGAGTATGTAGTGATGTTTCTGACTTCAACCACCGAAATCTTTGTCTAACTGAAGAAAAAAAAAATTGAATCAAGGGTTTAGATATCATAAATTGATAAGAACATTCTCTTAATTTTATTAAATATACATTGACTTATTTATAAATTTTGTCCTACATGCAGGGCTCTTATACAACAGGGCATTTCACATGCACACTTCTATGGAAATATCATTTACAAAGCGCATAAATTCAAAAATTGTCCTTCCAAACTAATTAATCCGTTGAACAAACTTATTCATAAAGGATATAAATACAGCATAAATCTTTACTTCTGGTTTTATTGGCAAAATATTGATCAGCATCTCAATGCTTTCGACAGTAACTAAATCAAAACATGGCAGTATTTGGCATTGCACAATATCATATTCTTCTTTCGTACTTGATGATGTTGTTGTACGAAATCTATTTAGAAGTATTTCAACTGAAGCTTCATATGTAAGAATTAAGGCTTGATTTCATAGTTAACGGAAACTATGTCCTTAGCTAGCTGACAGTTACTGCGAGCATTTGTCGGGGCAGTACCCGTGTATACTGTCTTGATGTTTTATGTACTCCATTGTAAGGGTACTCGTCTTAATATGTTTCTTTACTGTGAGTCTTTTAGTGTATTTGGTTTTTAGTCATTCACCGCACATAGGCCGGGGGAGGGTTTGGAAAAAAAAAAAAAAAAAAAACCGAGTTGAACCCCATCGCAATTTTTGTTCTTGTCCCAAGTCAGGAATATATGTTTGTGTCATTGGCTTATCATTGTCTTCTTATTACAAAATTATAGTTTTTGTATATTCGGTTATTGGATGTGGTTTGTTCCGATTGAATTGAATATGCCAACGTTATTTTTACTTTTTGGGCCATTTAGGGCTTGCTATATGGTGTGAGGTTCCTAACTGTATTGAAGACCGCATGGTGACCCCTAGATGCTATATTTTGGGTCGTTTCAACCTGGAGATAGGATGTGGTCTCCTTGACATTTACCCCTATAACCTTTCTTCTTCATATAAATATAACACATGATCAAGCCAAAGGCAAATGCAACATGCAGCATGGAATATGAGCACAAACACAATGAAATATCAAATTAAATGTAAACTCAACAAAAAAATTCAACATGAAAGGTGAAATATGAACAGATATACAACAAATTATGAAAACAAATACAAACTCTGACATAAAAACATATTATGAAGCGTGCAATATGAACACAAATACATCAAAACAGGTAAACATAACGATCATAATGTTAACTTAAGCACTAAAACACATGAAATATCAACACAAATACAAATGTATTACAAAACATTTTAACTTAAACTTGAATCAGACAGCCACCAAAACGGATACTGAACTACCATAATGAAAACAGTTATCACGTTGACAGTGTGACCAATCGATTTAGAACTATTCCGATTCCATATATTACATAACTAAATTACTAGTATCTCAAGATGAAAAGTACCGATATTATCATAAAAGTACGTCTTGCCCTTAAATACCTTGAATAATCGCTTTAGAAGCATAACGATACTCCGAATTCATAGTTCACATAACCCAATTACCAATTGTTCGGATAGACGCCAATCTTGTGTCGATCTAGGACCGATTAAGGCCAATCTCAAAACTAAAGGTGTCGACAACTTCATAACCGTACACAGCAGCACTGTAACACATATACCATAAGATTTAGAGGTATTAAAGTACACCTTATCCATGTATATCTTTTTTATCAATATTCCAACGGCAAGCCGACCCAGGGCCGACTTCTAATCAAAAGATGCTAAAGTACGCACAACGAAATTTGCCGCAGCTTAAATCGCTGTAGCTATTTGGTTTTAAATAAGACCCTAATAAAACATATATGTATCATTTTCTAATTTTTTGCCGCTACTCTTGGTATATTTACCGAAATAACCAAAGTTCAAATAAAAATATTTTCCATAGACCTTTATGTTAATTCCAATCAAATTTTAAAGAAATTCGATGTGGGAGTGTGTGATGAATGATTTACGCAAACCAACAAACCAATGAAAAGACACCAAATGGATTGCCGATGGATTACTTATTTGCATATAGGGTGCTTGTTTGTTGTTTATTCGGGTGGCAAATGAACAAACAGAATTTTTATTTGTTTACTAATTTACATAAAAATGTTTAGGTAAATCTGAGAATAAAATTTGCAGAACCAATATCCAATTACCGTTTATTTTTATTTAAATAAATTTGTTTACAGGTAAAAAGTTTTTGTTGACACTTTGTCAAGTAATTACATAATTAATTTTTTGCTTCTCAATCGAGATTAACTCCCGACCCACGTGTTTTGGTTAA
>MJUU01064819.1:183865-197331 GCA_002080025.1 Modiolus philippinarum
CCCCCCGGTTTTTACCCTGGCATTACTTGGAAATACTTGAAATATTGAAAAAAATTGTATCAAAATAAAGTTTATTTTATTGGCAATAGAAATTTGTGCTCAAGTCCCCTATATACATTCATTTATTCAGAGAAAAATATTCAAATAACTCCCAGTTCAATAAACATATATTTCACTAGTTTATGCTACCTCAGAATGCAATGCAATCTCAACAATCCTCCGTAGTTGTCGGTCCTTGATGTGTATTTGTAAATTTCCGATGTAGCATACGCTACGTTGTTTTCTTTTAAAGACTGACAATTTTCACATTGATGTTTTATAGCCACTATAATATAATAGTTATATCACAATTGTGACAAAAGGAAAAAAAATATAATGCCAATGTTTATGATATATTTTTTTGTAAGCCGGAACAAATATGAAAAAGAAAATGTCAAGGAGACAACATCCCATATCCAGGTTAAACTGACCCAAAACAAAGCATCTAGGGGTCACCGTACGGTCTTCAACACAGTGAGGAACCTCACACCGTTAACACCTCCAGGTTAAATTACTTTAACTTTTTAAATTTACACGTTTGTACACACATGTCTATATATTATGACTGCATTTGTATATGTGCTTTATGTTCACTGTTCAATATATTCAGAGAAATATGGTATCCGTATTCGTATTGCAAAATGGCTTGCACGTTACAACTCATCATTATAACATTATAAAGCTACTTCAACATATCTATTAACAGAATGTGGCAAGACAGCAAACATCAAATGGCTTATGCCTTATAACTGATTATTACAAAGCTCTAAACCATATATGAAATCATACCCAATAGTACAAGCCAAGTAAACTGTGACGAAAATTTCTCATCCATAGTGGCTTATAGTAATTCTTCAACATATAAGCAAACAGGAAATGCTAACATGGCAGACCTGAAACGAATGGACCATTTGCCAATTAGAACGAAATTCCCGACTTTGACTTCTCGTTCTATAATCTTATACAAAGAGAAGCAACTGCAGACCGGACAAACAAGAGAGGTTTCCAACGTAAACTAACCAAATTGTGAAGATTACTTTCTTTTGGCCTCTACGGCATCTGTGGTGAACTTTATCAAAATAATATGACCTTTTACACCATAACTAAATTTAAACAATTTTTCATATTGGCAGTATTTGGCATTGCACAATATCATGTTCTTCTTTCATAATTGATGATGTTGTTATACCAAATCTATTTAGAAGTATTTCAATTGAAATTTCATATGTAAGAAGGCTTGATATCATAGTCAACGAAAATTATGTCTAGCTAGCTGTCAGTAACTGCGAGCATTTGTCCGGACAGTACCTGTGTGTATTATCTTCATGTTTTATGTACTTCATTGTAAGGGTACTCGTCTTGATAAGTTGGGCTTTTTTCTAGTTTGATTTTTACTGTGAGTCTTTTTGTGTATTTATTTTTAGCCATTCACCACACATAGGGGGAGGGAATGAATCCAAGAAAACGAGTTTAACCCCACCGCAATTTTTGCGCCTGTCCCAAGTCAGGAATATGTGGGTCATTGGCTTGTCCTTGTCTTCTTATAAAATTTTAGTTTCTTGATATTTGGGTTATTGGATGTGGTTTGTTTCCATTGATTTATTCACTTTTTTACCTTTTCGAGGCCATTTAGGGCTTACTATATGGTGTGAGGTTCCTCAATGTGTTGAAGACCATATGGTGACCCCTAGATGTTTTGTTTTTTGTCGTTTTAACCTGGATATGGGATGTTGTCTCCTTGACATTTACCCCATTTCCTTTCTTTTTTCATTTTTATTTTTCTATTTGTTTTATTATATATATCTATTGATGATGCTGATTTATAAGGATTTCTTCGGTAAATGTCAGATCTTGTCCGGTGTCACGTGATCTTGATTAAGTGTAAATTTTATAGAACGGAAACAAAGTTGGAAATTGGCAAATAATCTATTCAACGTTAGAACTCATTTTTATAAAGCCTGGCTAGTCAAATTTGAAATCCTTCCTACTCATATAAGTAAACTGCAACTAAAATATCTCATCCACATTGAGTTATAGTATAACTTTAACATATTTGCAAACAGGAAGTGGTAAGTCGACAGATCTGAAAATGGCTTACACGTAACAATCTGCCATCTTCATACCAAATATGAATTCATTCCAACGGATATAAGCTGAGAAAACTGACCAAAAATGTGTGACGGACGGACGGACGAGTAGATGTCACCATCACTTTATACTCACCGCTTTTTCAAAGTAGGGGTAAACTAAAGATAATTATTATATAGATAGGGGTGACTTTATCGAGTTTTCTCTGTTGAATAAATGTCATATTGTCACCGGCGAAAATAGATAATTTCTAGCCACTGGAGGAAGTGACGTCACAATATCTCCTCAATGTTGTCGTCAAGTAAACATCTCGTGCTTTGAAACGAAAAAAGTAATCCGCATCTAAAATCTCGGTTTTTGAGTAGACAATCTATAAGAAAAAGCACAGTTAATCGACCATCATGAATATCAATAAAATGTCAAGCGTGTCGTTGAAAGCAATGAATTAAACTTGTTGCAGAAAAAAGTTCCGGAGCTCGTCCAATCCTTCCGTGTTGTTCGGCACTCTTGATATTTTCGCGACGGTGAATTAGTGATACTATAATTAGAACATAATCACTCCTCCTTGACCAATGGAAAATCTTCATTTGGAGCTTTAATTCTCATAAATCACACTTTTCTATGTGATTATAGAAGGCTGTAGGACATTGTGGACCATCTGACCGAAAATTTATGCCTAAGGCTATGCTTATAACTGTTAGTAATGACAACTTCCTATCATATCACAAACTGAAGTGTAGCTTGAATAACAAGCGTTACTGCTTAGGGCAACTTGTGTGAAGGGATATGTGAAGAATCTCTGTTTCATTAGTTCAATTGTTCGTACTTGATTACACAAATGATTAAATTTAATCAAGTCATAATTGATTTTAAAAATATTCTATAAAATGTCTTGGAGGAGTGATTATGTTCTAAGTTGGTCAATCAGTGATTTGCCATGTTTTATGCACTATAAACGCTTCGGCTACGCCCCTGGCTTTACAGTCCATAAAACATGACAAACCATTGTTTAACCTATACTTATCCTTTAATATGACAATTATTAATGATACTTACTAATTTGGTTTGAAATAAAGAACAGCCAAAGTATTCTTCTAACATCCACTGTGCTCTGTAATCGAATAAAGAATTGACCAAACTATAAAACACAAAAATGCATTAATTCAGTTATGAGACCCATAAGCAAGCGAATCAAGTGTGAGAAGAAAAGGGTTAAAATTGGGATCAAGTCGATTTTTGACTTTATGTCCAAATTCTGCACGACATTTTAAAGTTTTTCGAACAAGGGGCTTCCATTCCCAGATGTCAATTAATATTTTTCGTGGAAATGCCAACTCATTTGACCTCTGATGTTTACCGCATAAGAGGAGTAGTGAATCGGGTCACTTTGGGCCCATAAGGTCAATGTTCCCTCAAACTTCCCTCTGAAATTATCGATCGGCTTGATTAATCAATTATCATTTTTTAGAGCTAGTTCTGTTTGTGATAAGTGTCATTCCGTTTACTTGTATACAGACATGGATCAGGATATTTTAACCTGTCCCTTACATATATTTGTAGTTGGGTTTTACGCTAAAAGCCCTACCCCTTCCCAGTTATCCCTCCGATTTTGTCTAGTGTCTTTAGCCCCGTCTTCTATCGTCTTGAACGTAGAGCACTGTTCTGTTATTTTGTTCTTGTCTATTTCCCAACCATTACTCTAACTCCCTTTTGTTTCTGTATATGTATCACTTTATTGTTATTTTGTCTTTCTTTTCTCTGAAAGAGTTTCCAATTTAATACTTATAAATAAGCAACAAATTACAATATACATATTTTATTTTCTCCGTAATTAAGCAGTCATGGGTCGGAGAACTATCTTCATGATACTTGTACAACTTAAAATCCATAAGGTCTTTTGTTTAAATCATCCATGGTAACTCTTTTGTCGAACACGATCCTGTAATCTTTGTCTTGATGTACCCTCTTTCGGTCCCTCTTTATTTTGAAAATATCTGTCAATGTCTTTACATCGTTTCTGTTGTTGTTGTCCATCATGTCTTTTATTGTATGGAAGTTAATGGTTAGGGCATTTTGTAGTTGAGAGTAATCCATTGCACTTTGCATATGGTCGTATTTCCGTTTTTTCGGGTCTAGTTAATTTGTTGGCATAGTTTTTAGGTCCACCGGTCACGAACCCCGTAATCTTGTTGTTGGTTACTCCATCCGTAAGGTCCCCTAGGTAATCGCCTATTTCTGGTTTCTACTCTCCTGGTTTAGATGTATAAACGATGGAATCGGTGTCCACATATAGGGCGCGCGTGCTCATTTTCTCTAAGTAACTGTACAACTTTAGTCTTGCTTGTGCGGTAGTGTAAGCAGCAATAACCACGTTGGTACGTGCGGATTCCTCAACAAATTCTTGTTTATATTGATATCTAATTTTGACCATCTCATCGCTGACAAAACTTATATCCATAACAAGAATCTGATCGCTGGTCAACATGTCAAAGTATTCTGCAGGGTCATACACGTATTTTATTTGGGGAAGCTTAGATCTTTGACCGAATTTACCCCAGAAGCTATTCAACATTATAGATGCTAATTTGGCCAATGTTCGTAATCCCGGGTTCTCCTTAATATTGTTGTAATCAAGAAGAATACCATCCTTTTCATGGTACTCTCTGATATACCTCCATTTGTCCTATTCAGTTTGACACCATTCTGGCCACCCACCGGCTTCCTGCTTCATCTTCAGGAAGGTATTCGCGTATTCGGTGAAAAGTCCTCCTGTCTTTGTTGTTTGGTCCTATTGTTCCGTATCAATGTGCCACACTTCGGATATCTGTTCAATTTTATATCCATGTTTCAAAGCTTTCTTGATTTCGTCTATAACCCAAGTTCCGGCCAGTGCTCGTTGCTCGTCGACATGCTCACACGGTGTCTGTTGATGTGTTTCGGCACACCTTTTACATTGAGCAAATAATAATTTGTTTTGTTTTTTTTAACAACAAATAATATCTTTATTCCAATAATTCGCTTGTTACAATTATCATTAAAAGCCCAAGCTACTCTTAATGCTCCCTGTTACACTCCACTAACTACCCAGGGTTGTAGTTAGTTGTAAAAATAAACATCCGTATCACATAACTAAAATATCAACATTCATTTCACATATTATTGATATATTGATTTATCAACGCTAAATTTCTATTACAATTCCAAATCCTACTCTTAAATTAGATTCTTGATTAAACATTTTTAATAGATCAAATATAATATGATTTATGTAGAGAGAAACTAATAATCGTTAAAATATAGTTGAACCAGAAATATTCTTTATCCCAAATCTTGGGATTTAATAAGATGTTTTACCTCTATCTTGAGAGATATTTTACTCATCAAGAAGATATCTTCTATTTTTTACCCGAAGTTTTCCAAATAAGGACATGATATCAAATAATAATTTGTTATTGATTTTCGACGGGAGCACTGGAATGTAGAGTTCTCTAGGTGGCAGTACTTTATATTTGATGAGTGCTTCGTATTGCTGTATGCTTTGAAAATTCTCCGTGATGATCTCGGGATGTCCCAAGGAAATCTTGCCGGTCTTGTACATGTAGGGATACAGCGAGGTTACGTCTGCATACGATATGTCCTGATCCTGTTCATACAGTTTAAATGCTTCTGTTCTTCCATCATAAAAAGCCTCTCTGGGCTACAAAGGAGTGATCATTTCGGTTTGTTGGATAAAGTTTCTTAAGCTTTCATTTTCCCGAACCTCTTTGTCAAAGTCGCATTCCCATTTACCAATATAGATGTAACCTTGACCTTTCAAATATCTCTTCTTCTCCCGCGTGTGTTGATGAAGATCACTCATGGTCAGGCCATTGACTGGATTGACGTGTCAGCACTATAACCATGTAAACAGCCATGCCAGGACTTTCCGTTAAACTCCAATGCATATTTATGACCGCTCTTGTTCCGCTTTATAGGATCCGATTTGTTTTTCCACTCCATTTCTTGCATGCTGTATGTTGATTCCCTCTGTTGTCGATAGGTATTTGAGCCACTGCATTGCTTTTACAGAATGTTTTTCCTTGAGCTGGGATAATACCGATGGTATCTGATTGGAGAAATTTCTGTCTGAGTGCCAAGTTCCATGCTGATGCTATCGTGATGCATTGTTGGAATGGATCTATTCCTCCCTGTCCGTCGGTGGATGTCATCTCCAGGAACAGTTGTCTGAACGTAAAGCAGGCTCTTCTCAATATATCCACGTCGGAGCGGCAGTAACTTCATGATTCTTTTTGAAAATCGAATCTTTGCTGGTAATTAGTCTCGTAACATTCGAAAAAGGTTGTTCTGTCTTTCGGTTTCATTCTGTCAGGTTGGTAAAACATCAGATCGGGTAAGTGGTTGAGTACGGTTGATTGGTTTTTCCTATTAAATAAATGCGAGAAATATCTTTTCTTTGCAGCTTCGAGTTTAAACTAGAACCTTTTCTTCTTAACTAAAAGGGGTCATCGGTCGATCTAGTAAATTGAGGGTTTTGTAATCTTTAATTTCCTATAGAAACTGGGATGAAAGAGTTTGTGGAATTTGTGGAACTGGCCTTGAGGATAATATGAATCTAACATGGGTGGGTATGCGGATACAAGGAAATCTCTATGTCATGTTTTTGTACATAATCTTTGTCATGTTTTGTATGTTATTTAGGTCAAGATATGTATTGTCAATGTGTAACTTTAATTTATGTTACATTACTCCTGTTAGGCATGCAGTATTCTGAGACCAAATTTCTGTTCTGAATAAACTAAACTAAGGACTATTTTGACTAAGTTTGGTTTTAATTGGACTAGTAGTGTCAAAGAAGAAGAACTTTGAATATGTTTACCATAAACAGTCAAATAGTAAACCAAGTTCCAAATTGGATGAAGTATAGACTTGTCACACAAGTTTTTGAAAAGGGACTATTATGACCATTTAAACTTTATTTCAAAGGGGCCAACGAAGCACTATTGTGACCAAATTTGGTTCCGAGATTATGCTCAACCTCTATCTCAAACCATTCTTCAAATATAAGACAAAATGCCGTGTAAAATCACGAAATATAAGACAAAATGCCGTGTAAAATCACGAAAATTGTGGCCAATAAAGGGCAATATCTCCTATATAGGTGTTTCCATTTTCTTCAATATTTTCATGTGTGTAAATCTTAATAGGATTAACATTTTCGCAATTAAACGTAACATCTATCTGTTATAACAAAAAACATCAATTTTTTGAAAATTTTAGGAAAAAAGGAGGAATAAGTAAATAATGAGTCGTTAAATTTTCATCAAAATGGCATTTCATTTCACACTAGTCATTTGGCTAATCGGGTGAATTGTCCGTTTATTTTGTTTTATTTGAGGCTACAACGATGATGGGTCCGTTAATCGGAGTAAACTACGGGTCTGTTGAGAGTAAACTTCAATTTATGTCTGTGAAGTTTTCTGCATGATGAATTATGTTTCCCCCCTCTTGAGGGGGCGACGTATTGTTTTTGTCTTTTACGTCTGTATTCCGTTAATCAGTCCGTCCGTCTGTCTGTCCGTCCGTCCGTCCGTCCGTCACAAAGTTAGTGGACGCCAATGCACCTACATCTTTCATGGGTTTTCAACAAAACTTCACAGGATTGTTGACCATCATGCCTAGTTGTGCATATCGTCAAGCTGAAATTATTTGCTATTTTTTATGGGAGTTATGTCCCTTTTTGACTTATAATTTTGCAAAATTAAGTTTGTGTATGGCAAATCTCCCACATTTTTTACCGGATTCCACCCAAACTTCACGGGATTGGTGACCATCATGCCTACTTGGGTGTATTATCTCGCCGTATTGATCGGCTAATTTTTTGTGGGAGTAATGCCCCTTTTGACTTAGAATTTTGCAAAATTAAGTTTGTGTTCGCCAATTCTCCTACACCTTTCATCGGATTTCAACCAGACCATAGTGCCTAGTTGTGCATATCATCGCGCCCGATTGATCGGCTAATTTATGTGGGAGTTGTGCCCCTTTTGACTACGAAGTTTGCAAAACTTAGTTTGTGGACGCCAATTTTCCTACATCTCTCATTGGATTTCAACCAAACTTCACAGGATTTTTTACTATCATGCATAGTTGTGCATAACATCTCGCCCGATCGATCGGCTAATGTTTGTGGGAGTTATGCCCCCTTTTGACTTAGAATTTTGAAAACTTAAGTTTGTGGACGCCAATTCTCCTACATCTTTCATCGGATTTCATCCAAACTTCATAGGATTGTTGATCATCATGCATAGTTGTACATATTGTCACGCCGGATTGATCGGCTAATTTTTGTTTGAGTTATGCCCCTTTTTCAGTTAGAATTTTGCAAAATTAAACTTGTTTGTTGGTGCTAATTAACCCACAGCATTCAAAGGATTTCAATTTAACTATACAGGATTTTTGACCATCATGCTTAGTAGCGAATATAGTCTAGCTGAAATAATCGGCGGCCTGGAGGCAACATAACATTATACTTGTGCTTTTATCACTCAAAGAACATTACGTTCCGGTGGAGGGCATTCGTTTTTATACCAAAAACACACTCACAAAATGCGTTTGTCTACCAATACGATTATCAATAAGCTAGCGTGTAAACACTGTCAAGATTTTTAACATGCGCAGAAAATTAAAAGGCAATGATGTACCCTAGTACAATTTTAATAACAGATTTTGCAAAAAATATCAATCAGAAATAGATATTTGTTTGTGGAAAAAATATTTTTGTACTAGACACAAGATCTAATATAGAATCGCTAAATTGAAGGCATTCTGTATTCAATTTAAAGGGTTGAAATTGCTTACTAAAAATAATTTTTTTGTCCGTTAATGAGTTGGTTACAATTAATGACAGTTAATGAGTTTGTAGTTAAGTTTTACTGTTTAAAAATTGATCTACACTTGGCTTTTGGCGTATCTTTCTAGATTATTTCCAAACAAAGCGAAGTTGAGGATCTGATATAATAATGGTCGGGGACTAATAACTGGGACGATCTGCAAAAAGCAAAAAAGCATTGAAATTTACGATTGATAATAGACTGTTAAATGCACCTAAAGTGTTACTAGCTACATGTAAGAAAGGTGCCTCTATTTGTTTTTACTTCCGTTTGCTGCAAAGTTATACGTACATGTAATTTTTTTCCCAAAGTTCGTGATTTATAAGTATTCTATACTCGTAAACTTGATAACGATAACATAGTCAAGCATTGTACTTGATATCATGATAATTCTAATTTAAGTTTTTCCCTGGACTATAATTGCATCAACATACCCGAAATATAATACTATGCTTATACAGCGTTTTTGCTTTCTGACTAGAGACGATTTGCCTTTTCAGCGCATTTGTGATAGTGCAATGAAAGTGCCGTAGCATTTATGGAATAAATAATCATCTACAAATAAAAACATTAACTAATGAACGTTTGCAATACTTTGATCATAGCGTATTTCGATTACAATATAGATATCTGCCATATCCATATCCCAACATTGTTAACGTATAATAATATTTGAGTCTGTTACTTGGGGTTATAAACATTGAAGATCAGAAAAATCTAGCAGGAAACATAAACTTAGTAGATTTTTCATGTCTTTTTGTATAGAAAAAGTATTTTCAGAAAATGATTTGTACACATTAGGAAAGTGATAGCAATGGCGGAACCAGTGGGAAGGCTTCTGGGGATAACCCCCTTTTTATGGATTTTTTTAAATTAAATTCCATGCGGAATTTGGGTAAAAGATTGACAAAAAATGGCAAAATATCGACTGGAATTTCCCTTTTTTCTGGAATCCGTCAGTGAATAGGTCATTAGTGCATTTTATATATGCTTAATAGCTGAAATGAAAGCTTTTGTTTGTTGCTGTAAAGAGTTGTCACTTTACGGAAATCATATTGTCGTATAGAGTGAACTTGGTTTTTGTATTATTGTTTTTTTAAACGAGTCACAGACATCGGAGTAAGTCCTTTACGGTCACAAATGGAAAATATAGTATAATGTTGTACAGTATAGGAATACTTGCAATGATTTAACCCTGGGGCAAATAGTACAATATATGGGATAGGCAGGAAGATGTCCATAAGTGAGGAACTTACTTTAAAGGAGGACCATATGTGAAACCTCTTTCAATCGACTTTTAACTAAACTAAGTCACAATATTCTTTAGACAGTTCCCTTCACAATAATACCTGGCACATCAGCAACTCATCCAAGATAACCACCTATGGGATTAAAGTTTACCATTGGCCCCTATGTAAAAAACCTTCAGGAATCTTTTCCGATATTACTCATCAAGTTACAAACAAACGGTCATAATGTTCTTCAGATTGTATTCGACAATTCAACGCCACAACGAAATTAGCCCAAGTATGGTAAACTTTCTTTATAAAAATAACACGCCCTTTTAGCAAAAATTCATAGATCCTAATTTAAGCTTTTTTCATCAAATCGTGGTTGTTCCACCCATACTTTAACCATATTCCTTATAAACATAACCCAAATGTTATCCTACCCCTAACCATAATGTTACCCTAACGAGTTTAAACCTATCCTTCAGATGTGTACGGCTTTGCATGATGAAAGGTTGATGGGATGGGTAACTGTACCTTGAGAGGTCGTCAGGTCGACAGGTAGACATGCTGATAGTTTACCGGTTTAGGGGTATACATGTTGTCATGTCGACAGGTACATATGTTCATGGGTTTACCGGTTTAATGATATACAGGTCGTCAGGTCGACAGGTCAACATGTTGACAGGTAGTTAGATAGACAGGTCGACATGTTGATAGGTCTACTGGTTTAACCTGAGATAACCTATCGACCTGACGACCTGTTTTATCATCGACCTTAATATATAGAACTTTTGATTTTACCAGTATCGAACTGGATGACTTCTTGAACATTTTTGAAAATGAACAAAACTATCTATATGAATTCTGTTTTTCTTCTGGAGGATTAATAAGTTGGCCATTTTCTGCTCGTTGAGATAATTAATGAAGGGATATGGAGTAAATGCAAATGAGACAAAGTCTACAAATATATAAGCAATGGAACAACGTAAGTTCAAGACGGTCCCTTGCACAGGTTTGAGCGGAATTCAATTTGAGAGCCTGTATAAAATATGAAAAAAATATGGATGTACTTGACCTATTCAACAAAATGTTTTAAACGTTTATTTGAAATGTTACAATTAGCTTTTTTAGATTCTGTAATATAATATTAATTCAAGTGTACGGTGCACAATTTTTCAATGATTACCTAGACGTTGGAGTGGCATCTGACAATGAGTTATTGTTGACTAGGGAAACTTCTAAAAATCAGAATTTTAAATTGATATTTCATGCAGTACTCGAAAATGGAAACCAGATTTCTTCAAAGTTGAGATTTATTTTCGACTCGGCCCGATGGACTTCTAAATTCAGGAATATGATATTTCAAATAAAAGGTGCACAAACTGATTGCATATAACTAAAGGTTGGGTTGGAATCTGTAACTTTTCACTCAATTCTAACATGGTTCTAGTTAATTGTCCAACCAGTATAATACTCGAAAACCATATACTTGGCACATGCGCAAATGGTGTCGGAATAAGAGTAAAAGGGACGCAAAACACCCATGTTTTTTATTTTGTTTGTCTTGCTTTGTGAAGGAAATAAATGTCAAGTAAATTTTATAACTTAATTATGCCTTTCAGACACGTTAATGTGTATTGTTTTGCTTTCGATTTTGATTTTGAACTTGTATCTGTTTGAAAACAACAGATTGTGTATTGTGGCGTCATAAACACAGACAGCAATGGGAACGGGAACATGGAATGGAAAATTCCGTTTTCTGTCATATTAGAATCGAAATAATTCACGCCAGGTATATGGTTATTGTTATTTAACCATGGGCTTGGCCTTTATATTCGTAATTTAACCCCTCGCTAAAGCTAAGGGTTAAATTCGAATATAAAGGTCCAGACCATGGTAAATTTCCAATAACCATATGGCTGCCGTGACTTATTTCTTAATTAACCTCTAAAGTTACTGTCAATGTAGTTTCTGCAGATTGTCATTTCGACCGCTTATTCTTTTCAGCGCAGATCAAATCTAAACCTTTGGAAGACCATTAAGCAAAAGTAGCTGTACAACTAAAACATTTGTTATGCCCCCGCCGTTAGGCGACGGGGGCATTACGTTTAACCCTTGTTCGTCCGTACGTTCGCCCGTCCGTACGTACGTCCGAAATTTTCGTCAAAGATTTCTCAGCTTGTGTATGCAGGAATGATTTGTTATTTGGTCTGAAGCTTTGGTATGATGAGTTGTACCGTGTCTCCCCTTTTCAAGCCTGTCGCTCATCTACTTCCTGTATATCTGTATGGCGGGGGCATCTGTACCCCATGGACACTTTCTCTTTTTAAAAAAAAAAATATTCTAAAGTTAGTTGGGAGATGGCTTACAAATTCAAATGCAGATAAAGAAACCAGTAGACGACACGGGTAAACTACCAGAGAACGGAAAAATAAAAAAAAAAACAAATTTGACTGACATTTATGTTAATATTACGATAAATTCCGATAAACTGACTAACCTATCCATCATCGTTGTAACCACGTATTTAAAAAAACATTAACGGCCCCTGATAAGCCAAATGTGTATTTGTTTTGAAGCAAGAATTTAACAAGTCGGTATAAAATTGGGAAAGCATTAAAACAGGGCTTATACGAGCTTTAAGTTTTACGTACAGTAGCTAATTATAAGTAAAAGTGTTGGTCAAACTGTAGGGAAAATCAAAGTTCTACCTCTGATAGAAATGATAAATGGGATATACTATTGAATAGAAGCAAATGCCAAAACTGAAAATTCCCAAAATATGTTTTCTAAGCTCTGAATATGGAAATAGATTAATGAAAATACAGTTATGAGAAAATTAAACATACGACACATATAAATAACATTCTTGATTTTTTAACAGCCTTTGGTCTCACATTTCTAAAACAAGTGGATCTTTCTCAATAGACATTCTTGCTACTTTCGCATTTTTTTTACAGTTAAAACGCACAATCGGCATAAAAATATAAGAAAACACTTAAAATCAAAATTGAAATCATTTTCATGATTCTCACTTGGTTTTCCTTTCCCGAAATTACACCTACTTTCTATAACATTCTCGTATGATGGAAGGGCTAAGAGACTGCCTTTTCCCAGTTGACAGGCTATAAGCTTTAGGCTGCTGCTAAGTGATTACACCCGAACGAAAGAACTAGCCAAAATGATCCCAATTTTTCAGATTGGGGTCCTCATGGGGGGG
>MJUU01064819.1:200120-211040 GCA_002080025.1 Modiolus philippinarum
TGCAATTAACTGTGGAAAATAAAATTTACAGTCATTCTGGTATGGATATATCAGGTTTTGTCCTTTTTTTCTGAAAAAATTCCATCGCACCAATGTTTCAGCTCCAGTGTGATAGTTAAAAGCTTTTAAGATCAAATTTGGCTAAAAAATGTGAATTTGGACCTAACTTGATGGTTTTGTACCAAAATAAACAAGACAGAGGCAAATTCTAATTTTTGTGATTTTTCACTTAAAGGTATCATACCACCATTGATTTTTCCCTATTTGTCTTTGTTAAATTGGTCATTTTCTGAGAACCATAGCACATTTACTGTCGTTTCAAATAAAGCGAAACTTCTTACCTAATAAACTGATATATTATTAGCCTCCACAAAAATTTTGAGGACAACTTTCATTGCATATAAGAAAATGCCCTCCACCGGAATCATACTACTATCAAAAATCAACTTCCACTTTCACTGCCAACCGGTGAAATGGTCATGTCATTGTTTTTACCAAAAAAAATTTATCACAACTGATAGGAATAAAATAAAGATTTTTTGGGGTACCTAAGATGTTCAGCTTTCAAACAGTATGCAGGTTAATTACATTGCATACAGAACTATTTCAATCATCCCATAGAAATATCTATACTCCATTGATAAGTACTATTTTAACATACAACCTTTGGCGGACGAATTTCTTTTTGGTGGTATGATACCAAAACAAAATTTCAAATGGCCGCCATTTTGAAAATGGCGGTCGAAAAAAATTTTTGAACCCGGATTTGTAATCAGGACTATTAAAGGTACCTGGAAACCAAATTTCATCAAAATCCAATAATTTTGAGAAATTTGCATATTTAGGGGTCAAAAACGCGTAACCGGGGTCGCGACCAAAAAAAATTTTTTTGCATGATAAATCATCCTTAGGATGAATCGAACATCTTTTTGATATCGGTTACGGTTTATGAGGAGATCTGCTAACAAGATAAACCGTAATCGGGGAGATAACTCCGTTACTAAAAATAGATCAATATGGTTGCGTCGGCTCTGAGGTCCCACAGTAATGTCGATTCATCGCACCAAGTATCGAAATGATATGTCGCGTAGTTTTCTTGCCAACCTTGCGGCGGAAGAAAAAGAATAAAAATTAAAAAGTCAATTGTCATGATAACATGTTATTATTTTGATTTTATTGTCAATCCCTGTCGAAAATATGATGTAAACAAGAGTTTTGAACTTTTTCAACTACATTTAATCACCTATCTCTTACCTGTTTTGGTGATTTTACTGAAAAAATCCCAAAAATTGGCTATGAACTTGACTTCTGACCTTGATGACCTCTGACCTTGTGCTCAAAATGAAGGTCTCTTCTTACTGATTAATTTGATATGTTACTTGACTATACTATCTGTAACAGTTTAGAACTTATATGTGAAAACCCATTTTCAGAAACTCGTCAAGAGCAATAACTCTCTAGGGAGTCATCGGAGAGCTTCGGTCCAAATGAAACAAATATAGCCCTTGACATGCTGAACATTTTTGCTGATATACTTTTTCAGCCATCTTTTATGGTTTCTGAGTTTATCCCCTAACAAGGTCAGAGGTCAAGGTCAAAGGTCACCGATGACCTTCAACCTGGTACTCAAATTGAAGGTCTTTTCTTACCGATCACTTTAAACATATATGTTTACTATATTATCTGTAAGCGTTTAAAAGTTCTTCGCGAAAAACCGATTTACCAAAATGCGTCAAGGGCTATAACTCAAAAACGGTTCATCGCACAGTTTTCGTTTTATTGAATTAAATGTAGATCTCAATAAGACAAGTATTTTTGCAATATAATGTTTTCAGAAATTTTTTAGCGTTTCCGAGATATCGCGATAACAAAATTTCAAATGGCGGACGAAAAAATATTTTTGACCTCGGATTTGTAATCAGGACCATGAAAGCTACCTAGAAACCAAATTTCCTCCAATTCAGATAACTTTGAGAAATTTGCATATTTAGGGGTCAAAAACGCGTAACCGGGGTCGCGACCCAAATTTTTTTTTTGCATCATAAATCATCCTGAGGATGAATGCAACATTTTCCCCACCTCAGATTTTTTATATCGGTTACGGTTTATGAGGTTATCCCCTAACAAGGTAAACCATGTTCGGGGAGATAACTCCGTTACTAAAAATAGTTCAATATGCTTGCGTCGGTTATGAGGTCCCGGATCAATGTCAACTTATCACACTAAGTATCGAATAGATAAGTCGCGTAGTTTTGAGGCTTTGTGCGACGGAAGAAAAAGAAGAATAATAATCGGAAGAATAACAGTAAGGTCTTTCACATGTGGTGAAAGACCTTAATAATAATAATCCGAAGAATTACAGTGAGGTCTTTCACATGTGGTGAAAGACCTTAATAATAGGTTTATGTAGTAACTATAATCAAGCCAACCCTGCATGACAACCCTGAATTCCCATTACCGCATGACATTTAATTTAAACCTGTTGTTGAAGTGGGGGATAATTGTCTTATATATTGATTTTATGTTTAAGGTCACGGTAAGTTGTTTTTTCGTCTCCAAGAAAAAACTTTTCACCACCTTTTGTAACAAAAATATATAAAAAGGCATTAACCGGTGGATTGTTAGTCCCTGGGAAAGCCGATTTTATTTTGAAACCTGTAACATCTAAATTTTTGTACATTTTGTTGAAAACTATGGAGTATGAAAACATACAAGTTGTCGAAATGGCCATATGCAGAAATTGTTGAAATATACCCATAACACTCCCTCCATAGAAAACTTAGTGGTGTGAATAACAAAATACCGAAGTTGCTGTAATATAGAAATACTTAGGGTATATGTATGTACCAACACACTTAGCGAATGACCCCATTCCAAGTCGTACTTATTCGCTGGAAACATTTGTTACCATACATATATTTTTTGGTGAAATATTAGAATCAAATTTTCAAAGGCAGAGGCATATTGCCTAAGCGGCATCCCCACACCACCACAGCACAAAAACAATGTTAAACACTATCAAGATTGTGGATTATTTATTTACTTCAAATCTAATTAAGTTAGATCTAAGCTCCGCCTAATTTTTTCGTCCCGTTTATCGGTAACATGATTGTATTTATGTTGCGTAGGACCAGATTCTTTATTACATATCGGTTGATCAAATTTACAACATAAGTCCGCAGAAATTGCCCATCCAATACTGTATGAAAGGAAGGTTTTCATTGGTGGAAATTAAGATATATGCATATGCTCAATTTATTTTAGCATAAGCATTATTCTTCTTTTGTATATGCATAATTTTATTTTGCTTAAGCAAAATAAAATTTAGCTTATGCTAAAATAGCATTTTGCTTATGCATTATTATTATTGCTTAAGCAAAATTTTAATTTTGCTTATGCAAAATTGAATTTAGCATCTGCAAAATTCAATAATTATGACCTTAATACCGCGCCATAGCGATGCACGGCAGTATTGAAATGAAAACAATTGAGATTCGTGAAACTATATTCAGGTTTGGGATTGAAAAGTGGAAATCATTAAAGATGTTGATTAAAATGATGGCTTTGATTTCTAACAGAGTGCGCAGGCTCAACTTAAGGTGTTCATTCATAATTTTCAGTGACCTAAATACAACGGGTCACATTTATATTTCTATATAAAGTAAAAATGTATTCATGGTTTAAGTTGTGTAATGTTAGCCAACCGTATGAGTGATAAGCGGAAGCGAAGAGTGTTTGTACCTCCTTTTGACGGGAGAGTTCAAATCCAGGAAAAGATAACAACACTTCTTTTTACAATAACACAAACCTGACAAAAGAATAAAAAAGAATATGAACATACATATCCCTCAGATGTGACTCTCGAATTTTGAGTTGCCAAGTTTTCTGTTTGCAACTCGTTGTGACTTCATTGTGACTTAAAGATGAAGAACAACAATAAAAGCGTTGTTCCTTTGCTGGTTTTTCCCATGTATTTGTAGAGACTTTGTCTCATGTGCATTTACTCCATATCCTTTTATTCACCATTCGTCACCTGAGAATTATAATGTTCTATCTCCTTTTTTGGTCAATATGAGACTGAAATAACCGGACTACTCCTTACACCATGTTCTATCTTCATTCTATATGCAAACAGCACAATATTGAAATGATATAACTCCAATTTTAGATTTGATTTTATGTTATAATGTTGTAACTCCACAGCCAATCGCTTGCTTGCATTTTGGACATGTGACTAGAAGTAACAAATGGCATGTAATCTTTTTGGGGTTTATAAGACATGTTTTCTGCATTATTTTATGTATTGATTTCATAGATTATGTCCAAGGATATCAAGTGCAAGAGTTTTGTGAAAAGTACCTCCAACATGTCCAAGGTCCTTGAATTCATACAGTTGTGTCAGAAAATCAAGTGCATTTTTGATGAAAGAATGTAGCATCAGACAATTTTTAAGAAAAATAAAACTACACTACATAATCATTTTATTGAAACAAGAGAACATTTGATACTTCATTGATCTGTGTTTATCCAAAAAGTTTGTAATTGTTTTCATTAATTTATTTAAGAGGATGTCATCTAAAAAATAATACCACGAAACATTTTTTCTGTGAATTTTTATGTTTTTATTGAAACTAACCTTTTATGGATTGTCACAAAGTGAATGTCAACTGTGGTTTTAGAAATGATCTTTCAAAAATGTAATAAAGTAAAGTTTGTGTTGACATATTTGTCTTATTATCTGTAGCATATTATTGTTCCAAGACTTAACAATGATCAGTTTTGTATCCGTACTTAGTATCTCCCTTACGCAAAGTTCTGAACCTTACTGGTTTTGCTTTCCATTTAGATCATTTTGGTTATAAACCCTATATCACTTTTAAACATCTTTGAGTTTGTGGTATTCCAAATGTTTCGACTTAATCTGCCTTCAAGAGACAAATTGTCGAAATGGCTATATGTTAAAGCAAAATTTACAGTTAGTTCTGTCATACAGTCTATGAGCTAATGGTATTGGTCTGTGATACTCTATTTAATATACAGTATTTAAAGGTTATGGGACAAAGCTTCCCTGCATCAATTTGTGTGTTCTTACGATTGAAAGATGTCGATAGATGTTGATTACTGTCTTTCTCTATTGTTCATGCTGTAGTTTGCAGCATTAAAGTATTTATAAAGGATTGCTGTAGCACAATCTAGCCTCTGATCATTCTCTTCTTCAATTTTAACAATCAAAAGCTTTACTATTTCTTACTCTATTTAAAGCATAACTATCACATTTTTTTTCAGATTAAAATGTTCTAAGTGCAATGACACTTTAATTTTTAAAAAAGTTCATACCAAATATTATGAAAATGTTCTAACTCCAAACAGATTTTTTTAAAAGATTGAACACATAACAGCCAAATGTCCTGCAAACTATGGTTTAAAACATTCTCCTAAACACATTCTAAATAATGAACTTGTTTATGTGCATCCACGTGTTGATATGAGAAAATATTCCAATGTCAAACTCCCGAAAACTACAAAAAAGTGAGATAAAACATTATAATTCTCGGGTGACGCATTATCATAACTGAGAATAAAATACTTCAAGAAAAATCCCATTTCAACCATTTCAACTTCAACGCTCATGGTATATTGTAGAAAATAAAGCTTTGTTGACTGATTGATATTTATATCCTAGGATAATGAACATGCATGAAATATAAACTTCTGTGAAAATTTTACAAGTATAATCAGTGTGTGCTTTAAGCCCTGTTTAATAAGTGTTGTTATCTGCTTCTAATGATTATATTTCCGCATGCGCAGACATTGGAAATTTCGTTGGAGTTAACTTTCTCATAGTGGCGATTGAAAAGAGTGGTATAAATCGTGTTTACCAGACCTTTAGCATGACCAAAGACAATAAAATCCCCCTCTCCGCCGTTTAAACGACTTGCAATAAAATGGAAAAACATGCTATACGAACAGACAAAAATATTGATAGACCAACAATTAAAACAAGTACTATCTTTAAAAAAGATAGTCGACGCAGTAAAATAGTTGTGTTTTCTTTGTTCTTCAACAAAATATTGTATGAAGCGATGCAACAAATGATCCGAACGTACATGTTATTTTAGTTGAATTGGCATATTTTTGCTGTGACAATTAATTTATTACGCCATTAAAAACGTTTACAGTGCAATGCATTACAACTGATATTTCCTATCATCACCTTACAATTAGAGACCCGGTGTACTCGTCTGTTTGTGCGTATAACGACGGACGCCATTCTGTGTAGTACCTTTTAAAAACTCAATTATCACAATCTCTTTTCATATTAATATTAATTTCACAGGCAATATATTTATATCTTGTTTATGCACTGACAAAATGCTTTCGATTAAAAGTTTAGGATTCATTTACATGTAAGACACATATACAATTTATGAAAATGGTATTTACATGAAAAAGAAAGGAAATGGGGTAAATGTCAAGGAGACAACATCCAATATATAGGTAAAAACGACCTAAAACAAAGCGTCTAGGGGTCACCGTACGGTCTTCAACACAGTGAGGAACCTCACACCATATAGCAAGCCCTAAATGGCCCCAAAAAGGTAAAAAGTGTTAAAAATCAATTAAAACAAACCACATTCAATAACCTGAATATCAAGAAACTAAAATTTCATAAGAAGATAAGGACAAGCCAATGACCAACATATTCCTGACTTGACACATGCGCGAAAATTTCTTGGATCCAAACCCTGCCCTATGTGTGGTGAAAGGCTAAAAAAAATAAATACACAAAAAGACTAAAAGTAAAAATCAAACTAGAAAAAAGTCCAATTTATCAACTCCAACTTGTGTTAATTTTATATGGACATTTTTACATGATAAGCAACAATTTAAATAAATAAAATCAGTCCTTGTGTTTGTGTTTCGAATATTCTAATTTTAAAAACAGAATATTTTCGTATTGAAAATTCCAACACGAGAGGAACTTTCAGTAGAAAAGTCTTGCGAAAGCAATACACAAAATATTCCGATAAAATTATAATTAAATCCAATAATAGATAATCAGAATAACAATAAACAAACTAATAACTTTCACAAAAATATCGATTGTCTAATTTCTAGTATTACTAAGTCCGTATACTTTATGCCGGTTTTCAGAACTGCCGAAACTTACAAATTTTCCAGTTTATAAAAGCTGCTTTGACTATGAGCTAATGCAATTTGTGCTTTAGCATGTAATATTAATTAGTCCATAGTTACTATTTAAGTTCTTTGTGTCACTTATGTCGCAGTCTTAATCAAATTAATTTACAAGTCTAATAAAATAAGTCAGGCAATTTATGAATAAAATAATAAAATACAGAAAAAAAGTCCAAATTATACAAATAAGTCCGATTTTTGCATTATGACAATATTATTAAGTCGCCCAAACAAAGTTTGGCGACTTCTTGTGTTTACACCGTTTCTTATTAAGTCGCCCAAACATAGTTTGGCGACTTCTTGTGTTTACACCGTTTCTTATTAAGTCGCCCAAACATAGTTTGGCGACTTCTTGTGTTTGCACCGTTTCTTATTATGTCACCTCAGACGTAGTCGGGGTGACATGTTGTTATTCTACGTTTCTTCTGGTTATTATTATTATTTAGTCTCCCAAACGAAGTTTGGGAGACTTATTGTTTTTGTTGCGTTTCTTATTAAGTCTCCCAAACGAAGTTTGTGGAGACTTATTGTTTTTGCTGCGTATTAAGTCTCCCAAACGAAGTTGGGAGATGTTGTTTTTTTAGCTCACCTGGCCTAAAAGGCCAAGTGAGCTTTTGCCATCACTTTGCGTCCGTCGTCCGTCCGTCCGTCAACAATTTCAACCATTATAAGTCTAATATTATTAAAAAATCTCCTTATTATTATGTTGGAAACAGATTAAGTCAGATATTGCACTGCAGACTACGCATGGGGTGTAGCAGTCTTAACTTTGATTTACATAGGAAAAACATTATTAACTCCCCTAACTGTGTTTGTGGATTAGTCGAGAATAGTAACCATTATTTACTTATCTGTCCTCGCTATACTGAATTGAGAGAGCGGTACATAGTTCCTGTAAACCGGTTTATTCCCCTATCCGTACAAGTACTCCTTTTTGGCTCACAAGACCTTACCAACAATCAAAACAAGGAAATTTTTCTAGCAGTCCAGAAATTTATCATAAGTAGCAAAAGATTCACATCTTAGATTCACTTATCCTCTATTTACTTTTTGTACTCATATACCTAGCACATATAGTAATTCTGTTCTCTATTCTTCGAGTTAATTCATGAAATAAACGACTGCATTTAAGGGAGACGAATTTATATAAGTTTTTCGAAACTTGTTTTCGAATCCCATTAATTAATTGATTTTGTAATATGTATGTGTATTTATATATTTGTGCTTTGTATTATTTGTAACAATTAATTAATAAAATATGTTTACACTAACAATTTCAAAAATCTTCTCCTCTAAAACTGCCGGGCGAATTGTAACCAAACTTGGCCTGAATCATCACCAGGGTATGCAGTTTCAAAATTGTGTTCGATTAGTCCGAGGGTCAAACAACATGGCTGCTGTTACTAAAAATAGAACATAGGGGTAAATTGCTGTATTTTGAAAATAACTTGAAAACCGTTACAGATATCAAAAATCTGACATGAGTATGGCAAGATCTACCCGCCGTGCAATTTTGAAGAAAATCTGAAAACCCGTCTTGGAGTTATTGCCCTTTTTCCGTAAAATTTTCAAAATTTTATTATTTTTAATTTTTATATGAAAAACTATAACAGATAGAGGTCAACTGACTAGCAAAAATGTTCAGCATATCAAGATCTACCCACCCTGAAATTTTTAAGAAAATCCAAAACCTCTTGTAGGAGTTATTGCCCTTTTTTCACCGAATTTTTAAAATTTTTGTATTTTTCGTCTTTTATTTCCAAAACTATAGAAGATGAAGGTAAAGTGTAAAATGATGAAATGTTTGCCATGCGCTGGGGAATTCAAAACTGTCGTTTAAAATAGTTTGTTGACCTCCATTTTCAAAATGGCCGCCAAAAAAGGGCGGGAAAATTCAATATTGTCTGATTTCAATGAAATTTGGTTTCTAAATAGATATTGATGTTGCGACTTCAAAACCGGTGTTGAAAATTTTTCGTTGACCCCCTTTTTCAAAATGGCCGCCAAAAAAGGCGGGAAAATTCAACATTGTCCGATTTCAATGAAATTTGGTTTCTAAATAGGTATTGATGTGGCAACTTCAAAACTGATATTAAAAATTGTTCGTTGTCTGCCATTTTCAAAATGGCTGACAAAAAAGGCGGGAAAATTTAACACTGTCTGATTTCAATGAAATTTGGTTTCCAAATAGATATTGATGTTGCGACATTAAACCGGTGTTGAAAATTGTTCACTGACCGCCATTTTCAAAATGGCCGCCAAACAAAGGCGGGAAAATTCAACATTGTGTCATGTCCCCGAGGGTATTCACCAGCCCAGTAGTCAGTACTTCGGTGCTGACCCGGAAGCCGATTATTTTTGGAAACTCACAATATCTAAATTTTTGTAAATTTTGTTGAAAACTAAGGAGTATCTCCCTCGTGCAAAGCTCTGTCCTTAGCTGATTTTGGCTTTACTTTTAGATCATATTTGGTTTTTTGTTCTCTATCAGTTTTTAAACATCTTTGAGCTTATGGTCTTCCAAACGTTTAGATTTTATCTGCACTGAAGAGACATAAGTTGTCGAAATGCGCATATGCAGAAAGTAAATTCACAGTAACTTCGGTATTTAGTTATTTCAATGAAATTTGGTTTCCAAATAGGTATTGATGTGACAACTTCATAACTTATGTTCAAAATTGTTTGTTGCTTGCCATTTTCAAAATGGCCACCAAATTAGGCGAAATATTCAACATTGTCCGACTTCAATAAAATTTGGTTTCCAAATAGGTAATGATGTTGCGACTTAATAGTGTTAAAAATTGTTGTTGACCGCCATTTACATAATGATGTCTCGACTTCAAAACTGGTGTCAAAATGTGGTCCTTAGCAAGAATGTTTTTTGTCAAAAAAGCCCAACAAAGACATATAGTAAAATATTATCGGACTTTAAATACAGTTCAAGATATTGGTTGTGTTTGAGCTACCAAAGTTGAAGAGACTGAAGTTCAACTGTATAACTTACAATGTTAGCTTGATTCAGGCAATGATAACCAGGTGAGCGATACAGGCTCCTGGGAGCCTCTGGTGTTGCGTTTCTTATTAAGTCTCCCAAACGGAGTTTGGGGAGACTTATTGTTTTACTACCGTTTCTTCTTATTATTATTATTGAGTCTCCCAAACGAAGTTTGGGAGACTTATTGTTTTTGTCCCGTTTCTTATTATTATTAAGTCTCCCAAGCGAAGTTTGGGGAGACTTATTGTTTTTGCTGTGTTTCTTTTTATTATTATTAAGGTCTTTCACCACAGTGAAAGACCTTATAGTAATTCTTCTGATTATTATTATTATTATTATTATTATTATTATTATTATTCTTTCCGCCACCCTCAGTGACAAAAAACTACGCGACATATCACTTCGATACTTGGTGTGGTGATTCGGTCTTGGAATGGGACCTCAAAGCCGAGGGCCACATATCGATCTATTTTTAGTAACGGAGTTATCTCCCCAATCACTGTTTATCTTGTGTTCAGATCTCCTCATAAACCGTAACCGATATCAAAATTCTGAATGGGGAAAATGTTCGATTCATCCTCAGGATGATTTGTGATGCAAAAAAATTTTGGGGTCGCGACCCCTGTTACGCGTTTTTGACCCCTAAATTTGACGATTTCTCAAAGTTATCGGATTTACACCGAATTTGGTTTCCAGGTAGCTTTCATGGTCCTGATTATATATCTGGA
>MJUU01064820.1:4263-15629 GCA_002080025.1 Modiolus philippinarum
AAGCAAAGCAGCAGCATAAAAAGCAATTATTATTTGAAGCATAAAAACTAGTACTAATAAAAAATTTAAGCAGGGTAAAAGCCAAATCATGTCCAAACTAAAAGCAATTAATCACATGCACTACATTTACATGAGTTACCATTCCAAGTACTTATTAAAATTATTTGGTAACTCATTCCATGTTTTTGCAGCTAAAAATCTAAAAGAGTGAATTCCATACCTGGTTGTTCTTACAGAAGGTATTTCTACTGTGTTTTCGTATCTCAGAATAATTATGTTTTTTAAAATTAATCAAGTCATTTAAATAAACAGGGTTTCTGTTATGTAAAATTTTAAAAGTTTCTATTGCAACTGTCCTCATTCTGCGTACACTTAATAATGGTAATTTAGATTTTTCTAATAAATCATTATATGAAAGTTCGTTTGCTTGCAATTGCAAATCTATGCGGGTATATCGAGTCTGCCTCTTGTTTATTTGATTCACGAACCATAACTCGAGTAGGTGTCGTTTATAAATGACGTCATCATTTGCCACATTGGCACTATTTTTCTTCCGGTAGTTGTAACCTAGAACATCCGGAAATTTTATTTAGCGTAATGACAGACAGAAAGTAATTGCTCCCTCTTGCTCGAAATATTGTTCACATCTGCATGTCATATATCTATGTATTTGTCCATATTTTAATTAGATCCTCATACAAATATTGATCTATTTTATATTCGCGGAGTTTGTTGTTCGGTCGACACACAGGAAGCCATATTGACATTATTTTGATGACAAGATACCTGTCGCTGGGAAGATTTGCCGGTCACTTTGATTACCAGCTTACTTATTCTGACCATAAACTGAATTGCTCGGTCCTAAAACACCGCAATAGTCATTGCATATTGTTACATTAATAAGTTGTCAGCCAAAAATGATGCGGTAATTACATTCATACCTGTTGATATAAATTATTTTGACCCTCCTACTTTTACACTGTCCTGGTGTTTATTCCTCTAAGGTTCAGGGTT
Organism: Modiolus philippinarum; assembly: GCA_002080025.1. NCBI lineage: Eukaryota > Metazoa > Mollusca > Bivalvia > Mytilida > Modiolidae > Modiolus > Modiolus philippinarum. The sequence goes on from MJUU01064820.1 coordinate 5,278, forward strand.
ATACTATTTTCCAGCTTAGCTGTCAGCTTCTTTTTCCTCAGAACCTGTCAGAAAACTCTTTATTTTATCTGTCATATCTTACATTTAACAGTAAATCATGTTAATTTAGATTCTACCTTTATGGAACTTCTATAAATAACTATGAGTATATTAGACAAAAGATGTTCAATGAATTAGAGAAAGCCAGCATAGTATAGTATGATATAAAATAAATTCATGATATAGTGGCTGTTAAGTTGTACATATTCAACAATTAAATCAAAAGAGAACCATTAACAGTATCAACATGACAGGAATCATGTCAGATGACAGGAATTGTTAAAAATAAACATGATAATTAATGCTATAGAATAGAAAAAAGGGAATATTAGAGTTGGTCTATGTAGTTTAATATTGGGTAAGTTCTAGGGAAATTGATAAATGAATCATCAATGGAATCAATACTGAAACCATTGTATTGCAGTGGTTAAATTTAATCTTCAATTTTGGCTGAAATTGGGCTGAAATAATGTTTTTACATACAGTGCATGGAGAGCACGCAATATGTCTGAAGATGTCCCATGTTCAAATGAATGTTTGCATTTATCTATGTTAAGTTATTGTTAAAGGTATATGTAGTTCTGAGAAAAATCACTACACAAGACAAAAAGAGGATCTACGTCACAAACATGACAATTTATAAACAGCAAAAAGCATTTTACATTATTAAATGTATATTTGAAATCCTTGCTAATTACATGTAGGTATTTACAACACAAGATTTCCAAATATTTTATTGTTTTGTGGTAGTGGTTGTTAACTCTGCAAAATGAGAGAAATTGCATAACATTCATGACATTTAGAATTTGTTTGAAACAATAAACACTGACAGGATATGACGAAGTCCATACAAATGCATTGTATATTCAAGCAAAGGCACAATTCCCTTATGGTTGTTCGTATGGTAAGCTTTCTCTTAATTATATCAAAAACTAGTTTTTCTGAAAAGTGTCCCAAGTCAGAAGTGTAAATGATCTTGAAATTTAATTGAAGAAGCTACCGGTACACATGTAGATGACATGATTTTATTTATGTCCAGGATCGAAGATGGGGGGTGGGGCATATTGTTTGTGTCCTGACTGTGAGAAAGGGCCTATCTTGAGTATGCAAAACTTTAACCTTGGCTATTACTTTTGAAATATGTAAGATGGTCTTTTCATACTTACCAATTGTAAAAGGTCTAGTCAAATGCAAAAAAAATTAGGTCAGGTCAAAGGGGTTAAATTGGCTGTTTTCCCATATTTGACTTTAGAATTTTTATCATTTATTGTATTTAGAGTTAGACAGGGTTTGCTTTATTTTATTGTTAATAAAATTGTGCAATTAGAGTATGGTGATGCATTTTAGGTAGTATTGATTGTTTTTGAGAAAAAAGAGGCCCAAATGGAAAAAATGATTTTTTAAATTCTTCGCCATATGTGGATTCATTATTTTTCTGTAGGTCTCTTATAGCATGTTCAAATAACTAAATACCGAAGTTACTGTCAAATATATTTATTTGACAATTAAATCATTTTCGATAAACAAGAGGCCCAAAGGGGTTTCTTTTATTTCATATTAAAGATGTTAAATTTGTAGTTTTTATTAAGGAAGTAAATAACTTTTGAACTGTCAACTATTTAAGCTAGACATTTAATACTTGGCAAGTGTATAGATCTTGTCAAGAGGAACATAAATATGCGAAAAAAAGCAGTTCAGATTTAAAATCAAGGCCACATAAGTTAAAAAGTGGTTAAATAATTTAAATTGCTGTTTCCTATATTTGACTAGAAACGAATCAGAATTTTCAAGTAGAAACAGAATAAAACCTTCGAAAATCAACAGAACGATCTGAGTAGGTCTAGGGATTTCCCTTGGGCACAAATTAACAAAACGATCAATGGGGTAGATTTAAGAGTTTAAAAATTTATTCAAAAGTATATATGCAAGCTGTTATATTCTTTCACTTTTTAGCATGCAGTATTAAGGGAAAAGGTGTATTATTATTTCTTTATATATATTTATGCTTGTGTAACTTTTAGGTAACCTGCTAGCATGAATCTTGCATGATTTGTTAGCAAACCTGTAGCTGTATATAAAGAGAAAAGTAGTCCTGCAAAATGTCAACAATAATCAGGTATGGGCTTTATGTTGCTATGGTTGTATGGAAAAAAAATATTATTTTACAATTTAAGTAAAACTTGGTCGATTGCATCTTTGATAGCCAAAGTTTACACCCCATTTCACTCCTGATGAGGAATGGAATGGATCCTAATCCTTGGCCATCAGAGATTGGTTAATTGTCAAATCTGGTGCTATTTATAGTGACTGTTACTGTAAAACAACATTGCAAATTCTTATGCTAGACTACTTAAATATGTTATACTTATTGCTTTTCTACTTGCTTCAAAAAGATGTTGTTAAGGAATCTTATTTGAATTGTATATTTGAAGTATAAACATATCACTTTGTTATGTTTCTGTGTCTGTGGCAGGTTTTAAACATGTTAAATTGATATGTAAAGTGTCTTGGAGACCACTCTGCCAGCTTATTAAATCAACGAGAGGTTCACACATGTTTTATAAACTTCTGTGTTTCTAAATGAAAATGGGCATCGCATAACAATGAGTTTAAGAAAAAAGTCATGGAAGTCCCCATATTTAGATTAAGATATCAATAGAGTTTATCTTGTCTGTCTGTCTATCTGTCAACTGTTTTTTTTTTTAAATCTTTTTTGGGTCAAATTTTCTGGCCTCTGAATATGGGATAAATTTGATATCTAGTCTGAAGCTTTGAAATGATGAGCTGTATCTCCTATAAGTGATTTTCATTCAAATACAGTTACTACCTGTATGCCAAGACTGATGTTTAACTTTAAACCAAATTTTATCGACAATCTCCATATTTTCGTCACTAGCTTGTATCAGTAATGATTAAAAAGTTAGTTTAATGAGTTGTCTATAAAATATAAGATTTTGCAGATATGCTCATTCCTATTTTTCTTCAAAATTATGTTTTGTTTGGCCCTTCCTGTCTTTGTCAGTATGGTAGAGCATCAAATCATTAATTTGGGATCAAGTCAAATTACTTTGGAAAGAATAAACTTTTTCTCTACAATGTGATAACTAGTGATGGTAGATCAATAAGTTGTAATTACTGTTGTTGCTGTAAATGTCAAATGCTGCAAGTTTGACACAGATATGTGCATAATTTAACTTACTATTACCATATTGGAATGAAATGAGGTGACCATTGTATCACTGTGATAGCCCTCTACAAGTCAATAGCATTCTGTAAAGGAAAGAACAGCAAGGCATCTGAATTAAATGCAAATTGCTGGGCCATTCATATTTCAGTTATTTACTTTTAAATTACTTAATTTATCAAATTTGAACATGTAGGAAAGAATTTTGTAGTTTCAGGAATGTGATATTTCTGCGGAATCGCCGATTTCTGCGGATCAGGTTGTTTCCGAATCCGTTTTTATACGCCCGTCTAATGACGGACGTATTACGGTATACCGATGTCCAAATGTCCGTCCGTCTGTCTGTCTGTCTGTCCGTTTCATATGTCGCGCTCTAACTTGACAACCGTTTGGCCGATTCACTTCAAACTTTGCATAGGTATTTGGTATGATGGCCTCAGGATCTGTATACTTTTTCGTGAAATTTCGATTTTTCTTGCAAGAGCTAAGGGACTTTATTCGTAAATTTTTAGGCAATTATTGCATGTCGCGCTCTAACTCGACAATCCTTTTGCCAATTCACTTCAAACTTTGTAGAGGTATTGGATATGATGGCCTCACGATCTGTATTCTTTTTCGTGAAATTTGGATCTTTCTTGCAAGAGTTATGGGACTTAATTCGTCAATTTTAAGGCAATTTTTTACATGTCGCCCTCTAACTTGACAACCCTTTGGCCTATTCACTTCAAACTTTGTAGATGTATTGGGTATGATGGCCTCACAATCTGTGTACTTTTTTTGCGAAATTTTGATTTTTCTTGAAAGAGTTATAGGACTTTATTTGTCAAATTGAAAGCAATTTTTTACATGTTGCACTCTTACATGTAAGTACTTTGATCAGCTCACTTTAAACTTTGCAGATTGATTTGTTAAAGAGATATCAAGCTCAATTACGCAGTTTTAGGTGCTTCTTAATTGAGAATCCTTACCTAAATCACTTAAAATTTTGAAGGGGTGACGACGGGCGTATCATGCGACTTGGCGCAGCTGTTTATTGTATATTTTGTTCTACATCTGATTTCTGGTTATTATTTTTTTTTCTGTGGAACTTCCTCTAATCAAATCATATCCCTGTAGTTTACAATGAAAATATTGATTGTGTTTGACAAGTTATATATTTATAAAAATATTGAACTCTACTTAACAAATTTTGCAGGTCATTGACGACCCCAACTCCAAAGAGACTTAGGGACCTTATAAGGGAGATAAGGTCAGCAAGAACAGCTGCTGATGAGAGGGCTGTAGTACAGAAAGAATGTGCTAGTATTAGAGATTCCTTCAGGGATCCTGACAACACATATAGGTGTCGAAATGTGGCAAAATTGTTATACATACATATGCTTGGATATCCTGCACATTTTGGACAGGTACAAAATTAAAACTTATCTTAGACCCTCTGAACATAATTAAGTGCATTGACTTCAAAAGGGATACATTGGTACTGATCCAGAGCTTTTTCACTGTTGTAGTTTAGGGCAACTTATTACTTTGTGATAGTTAGATTTATGTCTTAACAGTAAGTAGATTATAATTTTCCCTTCCTTGCTCACCAAGCAAGAAATTCTAGCCTTCATTTAACTATTATCATTAATATTTTGATGAATAATGCCATTTTGAGTCAGAATGTTTCATATGATTTACAAAATCAACTGGTGTTGATCCATGATAGAAAGCAATGGAATTTAATTGTGAAATAAAACAAAAGGTATTTGACTAATGTATGAAATATGATTTTTTTTTCAGCTTGAGTGTTTAAAAATTGTGGCATCTCAGAAATTCACAGACAAGAGAATAGGATATCTTGGTGCTATGTTGTTACTAGATGAAAAACAAGAAGTTCATTTACTTGTTACTAATTCACTGAAAAAGTAAGTTGTAAAGAAATATTTTCATTTCATCAGAACATTATTTGATTTAAACATATTTATTTTGCTCACAAAATACAAAGGGGATCAGACACAAGTTATTCCAACTTATAAAAGTCTTCTCCCAAATACAATACAGTTACAATAATAATAGAGCATGTTAATTTAAGACATATATATCAATATTCATATTAATCTAACTGAGTATGACAAAAAGAAAGAAAACAATGCAAACTTAACACAAGCTAAATTAATAATAATGAAAAGAATTATGATGATGATGATGTGTGTGTGTGTGTCTGTCTGATATTAGACGAGTATAAATCTCTCTGATTTTTTTATATACTCAAAAATATGCTTGAAGATGTTTTCATTTTGATCTGTTGTAAGAGCCGAGTTACCACATGTCAAAAGCTGAAGGTCTATAGCGTAATCATTTGGTATCCAACTGAGGTTTTGAAATAAATTAAATCTTAATAGTGTGTAATTTGGACAATCAAAAAAGAAATGATAGGAATCTTCACGTTCAGCACCACAACGACAAGTGGGACTGTTTATAATGTTTACTTTGAACAAGTCATAATTCAAAAACGAGGCAAAACATCTAAGTTGAGTTTATGTTACATTAAGTTTACGAGGGCCGAAACCGTAATAAATTGGAACATTTCTATTATCGCTATTTTTTCGCAATTCATTTTTAAATCTCGAAATTGAATCTTTATTTCTTACTGACGGATCTAAATTATTCCAGCTGCGAGTAGTTGACGGAATAAAAGAGTTGTAAGTTGTCGACAGTCGACAGAATGGTAGTATAATGTCCTCTCCATTTCGCAGAGGATAAAAAGTTGTAGTCTGGATTGTTGGGGGTATTAGATTACAAAGATATTGCGGGGCGTTATTATGGCAAATATTATAAAAAGTTTGTAATTTTCTCCGTTTGCGTCTATCTGCCAAAGTTTTCCAACCTAATTCCCTATATATCAATACTGTACTAACAAATATTGGAAGACCAGTTACTATTCTAGGCAGCTTAAAGTTGTAATTGATCAAGCTTAGTAAAATTCCCATCTCCACAATTTTCCCAAACTTCACAGGCATACTCAAATATTGGTCTTATAAAAACTAGATATAGTTTTTCTAAATTTTTTCTAGAAAGTTTATATTTTAATTTTCGAAGTACATTAAGGTGCCTGGAAATACTCTGTATTACATTTTCTATATGTATATTCCATTTTGCGTCACTACTAAAAGTGACACCCAGATGTTTGTGACAATTTTTAATTGGCACATTCTTACCATTAAGTGTAAAATGAAGTTGCGGGTATCGATGTTCGAGAATAGTAATATTTCTGTTTTAACCAGATTAAAAGACATAAGCCACCTCTTTGACCAATCTTCCAACTCTTTCAAATCATGATCAATAACAGATTTAATCTGTAAGTGATCATGACTTGAATAGTTGAATGATGTGTCATCTGCAAAAAGTCTTCCTAGAGACATAAGGTTTTGAGCAATATCATTGATAAAGATAATAAAAAGCAACGGCCCTAAAACTGATCCCTGGGGTACACCAGCTGAAAGATTGCAAAGTATAGAAGACGAATCCTTTATTACTACTCTTTGTTGCCGATCAGTAAGGTAGCTAGTAAACCATCTCAGCAATTTACCATCAATACCATAAGATTTCATCTTTTGTAATAACCCCCTATGCCAAACTTTGTCAAAGGCTTTTGAGAAATCGCAAAATACAAAACAATTAATTTCCTTATTTTCAAGAGAATCTAGTACACAATCGTACATTTCAAGTAATTGGTGAACTGTTGAACATTTGGGTAAAAAACTGGATTGATATTCATAAATCAGTTTATTCGTGTGAAGATGATTATAGACATACTTATAAACAACTCGTTCCATTATTTTCCCTACACAGCTAATAAGCGAAATGGGTCTATAGTTTGATGGCAATAAACTGTCACCTTTTTTAAATATTGGTATAACATTTGCAATCTTCCAGCCAGTTGGGTATTTATCTTGTTGCATCGATTTGTTAAAAATTATCTGAAGGGGAATGGCTATTTGTTCAGGAGATATTTTCAGCATTTTATGACTGATAATATCTGGACCCGACGCCTTATTTGGGTCTAATAATTTTATAATGTCACTTATATCATTTACTGTTATATTTATATCACAAAGGAAACTATTAGTCCTACTTTGAAAATCAGGAATCTGAACATTAGAATCATCCAATAAGGAAATAGAACAAAAGTATTTATTTAGCAGCTCACATTTCTCATCGTCTCCATATACTACATTGGCTTAATCTAAATGTTCAATAATATTTTGAAGTGGAGGTATATTACTGGAACCTTTATTTGATTTAATTAACATCTTCATTATTTTCCATTAAGTTTTGGGTTTTGAAGTATTTTCAAGAATAAAGTTATCTAAATTTTTTTCAAAATTTTCTTTTGCTATTTTTTTTTAAATTATTGACTCTATTTCTCTGTTGTTTATACTTCTTAATGTCAATTTGTCTTTTACTTTTTTGAGAAAATTTTCTTAAACAGTCCCTTTTCCTAATATCCCTTATCAGTTCCAGGTCTTCAAACAAGGGTCTGAAATACGAATTGATTGATTCTTTTAAGTATCAATATTAGTATTTTTATTGCAGATAGTACAATAATTTTATTTAGTGATGTCACCTCAAAGTGACTTCAAGATGAAGAGAAACAATAAAAGCTTTGTTCCATTGCTTGTTGTGTCGCCTGCACCTAGTGCAGGATCGACACATAGGGATCACTATCTGTCGTCTTGTCTCCATCTGTCTGTCCGTCTGTATGGCTAAAAAAAATTTAAGCGTTATCCGCATCTCCTCCTAAACCGCTTGGCACTTTTCAACCAAACTTGCAGGAATGCTTCAGTATATGTTGAAGATGTGCACCATTCATTTTGTTTTTTCCAGATTTTAGGCTGTTTTTGGACTCTGTCATTTTAGTTTATTGGAGTCTTAGGGATATGCCTCCATTATCCTCAGCTCCTAATAAATGGCTCTGTTTTTTGCTATCAAACTCAGAGGAATGCATGCTTCAGTATATAATTTAGATGTGCAACTTGGACTTTGTTACAAGAATTCTTAAATGTATATAGTGCAGGTGACACATATGTTCTTTGGAACACCCATGCATTTGTTTAATCATGTATTTATAGAGACTTGTTCTCATGTACTTTACTCCATATCTTTTCATTGTAAACTTAACTGTAGAGTTTACTTTAATCCTTTCACCGATAAATTCCTATACAGGAAGTGTCACCCAGACGATGAATTTCCTGGCAATGGTGGCCAATTGTATCATACACAGAATTAAAGATTATTAAAACCATTAATAACTATCATTTTTTTAACAAAAACTATTGTTTCCTTCATTTTTATACGACAGCAAAAATTTTTGTGGTCGTATTATGGTATGGTGCTGTTGTCGTTGTCGTCGTCGTCTGTAGACACTTTTGTTTTTGGTCAATAACTTAAGTTTCAGTTGACCAATCCTTATGAAATTTTAACACAATGTTCCTTGGCACAAAAGGAAGGCTTGGCGTAGTTTTGGTCATTGTGGCCCCACCCTTTTTTTAAAAAGGGGCCAAAAAAGGGAATAAATTTGATGTTTTTACATATTTGACTGTAGAATCTTTATTATTTATCGGATTTTGATGGGGTTTCTTTCAGTGTTCTCCTGAGGAAATTTCCAATCAGTAGTATGCAAACGGATTTCACGTCGCATGTACCGTTCACGAGATAAATGGGGCCCTAAAGGGGCGAATTTCAAAAATTTTAATTTTTAGCTCGCCGGGACGAATGTCCGGAGAGCTATTGTCATACCCCGGTGTCGGCGTCGTCAGCAAAAACTTTAACCTTGCTTGTGGAATGGAGACGTTAGGAGATGGGATGTTGATATTTAGTATGTGGCTTCCTTGTGACGAGAGCTTTCTTGTGGAACCATATTTGTAGACATTTTGACCTTGACCTTGCCACTAGGGCAATATATAAAAAAATTTAACCTTGCCTCTAGAAGGCAGGCTTTTAGTGGTAGGGTGTTCATATTTGGTATGTAACTTCCTTATGATGACAGCTTTCTTCTGGAACCATATTTGTAGACATGTTGTCCTTGACCTTTCCCTTAGGGCAATTTTTGAAAAACTTTAACCTTGCCTCTAGAAGGTAGGCTTTTAGTGGTAGGGTGTTCATATTTGGTATGTAACTTCCTTATGATGAGTGCTTTCTAGTGGTACCATATTTGTAGACATTTTGACCTTGACCTTTCCCTGAGGGCAATTTTTGAAAAACTTTAACCTTGCCTCTAGAAGGTAGGCTTTTAGTGGTAGGGTGTTCATATTTGGTATGTAACTTCCTTATGATGACAGCTTTCTTCTGGAACCATACTTGTAGACATGTTGACCTTGACCTTGCCCTGAGGGCAATTTTTTAAAAACTTTAACTTTGCTTCTAGAATTAAGATGTTTAGTGGTAGGGTGTTCATATTTGTTATGTGACGTTCTTTTGATGAGAGCTTTCTAATGGTACCATATTTATAGACATTTTGACCTTGACCTTGCCCTGAGGGCAATTTTTTAAAAACTTTAATTTTGCTTCTAGAATTAAGTTGTTTAGTGATATTGTGTTTATATTTCATATGTGACTTTCTTGTGAAGAAAGCTTTCTTTCGAATTTATTGTGCATTGAGGTTACTGGAATCCCCGGCGAGCTATGTTGTCTTCTGACAACTCTTGTTTTATTTTTAGTCCGATTTTGATGCAGTTTTTTTGCAGTGGATTCCTTATGAAAAATTAACATAGAGCTACACCATTAGATTTTTGATAACTTGTTTCTTTTCCAAGCTATGAGGTGCCCAACGTGGCAAAAATGCAAACATGCGCATTACCTAAAATTTTTATTTTTCATCCAATTTCAATGGGATTTTTTTCTTTTGATTCCTCTCATTGTAGGCTTTCAGTGTTATATCAACGGATTTGTCGTAACTCTTACCATTTCCAAGCTATAATGGGTCAAAGGGGCCAAATTGCAATATTTCAAAATATGTGAAATCTTTATTTCATTGGACTTTTTTCTTTGGATTTCTCTTGATGGTAGTCAACAGAATTTCTTAGCTCTTACAATTTCCTAGTAAAAAGGGATTAAAAGGGCTAATTTTTATTTTCACTAGTTTGTG
>MJUU01064820.1:47682-59264 GCA_002080025.1 Modiolus philippinarum
GTTAAGTTTTTCTGCTTAAGTCCATTTCTCAATAACTAGAAGTGGTAGGTTGATAATATTTGGTATGTAGGTTGGTCTTGGGTAGTACATGTCAGTCTGGCAGGTGACTTTTGTCCTTTACCTCAATTTCACAGTCTAGTGAGCATGTACACTCTTCTGATTAGTTCACTTAGATTTCACATCAATTTAGAGTCCAGCAGGGACAGGCGAGACATCCTTTAGGGTCATCACTTGTTAATTTTGTTCGTCTTAATTTATGAAAGAAATAAAGGTTAAGAATTATGAAAGAAATAAAGGTAAAGAACGGTTTTTAACTAAATCATGCCATTCAGACACGTAAATGGGTGTTGTTTTGGTTTTGATTTGAATTTTGAACTTGCATCTGTTTGAAAACGTCAGATTGTGTGTTGTGACGTCATTGACACAAACAGCAAGGGATGTGGGAAATCCGCCTTCTCTTAGGTCGTTTCAGAATGGAAAATTCTATTTTCTGTCATATTAGAATCGAAATAATTCATGGCAGGTATATGGTTATTGTCATTTAACCATGGGCTGGGCCTTTATATTCGTAAATTTAACCCCTCGCTAATGCTCTGGGTTAAATTGGAATAAAAAGGCCCAGCCCATGGTTAAATTTCCAATAACCATATACCTGCCATGAATTATTTCTTAATAAATCTTGTAATAAATTTACTAAAACTAAAGGATTTTGTATTTTCTACTAAGAACTTTGATGGAGAAAATACATGTTCCTCTAATTTTGATGCTGATCTTGCCTTTGTTGACTATAGAGATCAGAACAATAACCCACATTTGAAAATGAGTGATATCACTATTAGGTTGGATTGAATAGGTAACAAACTTACCTTCAAGTAGGAAAACATTTCAGGTGTAAATCTTTATTCTAGACATGCATAGTTTATGGATCTTAAATCAATCTTGAATGCTTTGTTTTTGTTGATTTAAACACAAAGACAGTTTCAGTTGCAATTTCACAGTATTGATTAAAGAGGCAAAGGATATTATGGAAACTCAAAAACATAATTTCAGAATTAGAGAAATGCAATCTGCCAATTATCTACTGTTGATTATCATAGTTCCACTGTTTCACGGGTTTACTGAAGCTTTATATGTTTAACCCTTGAGAAAGTATAATATGAAAATCAACAGCTTGGAAGGATAGATTCTATATTTTGTCTTCAGTAGAAATTCCTGAAATGGCACTGATCACACTAACATAGCCAACAAAAAAGATGCCAAACATTCTAAAAATAAAATACCTTTCAAGCTACAGAACTTGGACAAAAGTATTTGCACACTGCAATTTTTTCTCTATATATATTTTATATAAATTCACATTTTTGCAAAAAATTATTGTGAAGCCAATTCTTATCTGATTTCAATCAAATTTATACCAGTAAACTCAGAATGTTGTGTAGTTTGAATGTTTATATTTCAGTATCAATTTCTTCATGGTAACTTAAAAGAATCGGCAATTTAAACAAGAAATAAATTTTTGATTTCACAATTTTACTTACATAAATAGGGAATTGTGACTATAAATTTTTAACATTGTGTTTAAATCAGTTATTCTTGAAAACTTAAAACCAGAAAATTATGCCAAAATAAACAATTAAACTTCATAATATTCTGAGTTTAATGGTGCAAATATCATAGAATTCGGTTAAGAAATGGCTTAATAATAATTTTCAGAAAAAATGTAGTTTTACATGAAATATATTGGAAAATATCTAAGTGTCTGAATACTTTTGTCCAAAATCTGTATTTAAGAAAGGAATTGTGACATTTTCATTCTTCAACTCAGGAACACAACAACAAATAAATTAGAAATCACTGCATTGTTAAATCAATATGTGCATCATCAACATGTTGAAGTGTTATCTTCAAACGAGTGGAATTGTAGTTATTGATCATGTAGGATATCATTATAACCTTGGAATGTTTTCCTTGTGTTGATATATTCTTGGTAATATTTATGAACTTGCCCATTTAACATGTAATTATTTATCTTGTAGGAGAATAAAAAGTATAATGGCTATATATGGTAAAAGTGTAAATGTAGAATTACAACAGAGATCTGTAGAATATACCCAAGTTTTCAACAAATATGATAATTTACGGTTAGTAAATGTATAGAAGTTTATTGATGATTTCAATGACCATATAAATTTCATGGTTGTATAATGATATTTTTCATATACTTAGACTAAATAAAAGCTAATTTCCACCTTAAGAGAAATTGTATGTTTTATAATGAAAATCACTGAGAGGACGGGTTTAAAAGCTGTGTTTTGACAGTTAGCGGGCTGATAAAGCTTACTTCCGGAATTTATCACATGCTTCTTCACTACTCGGAGGCTTTATCACATGCAAGTTTGGGCGTTTCCATGAAATATTTTGACGTCACAGTATAAATTCTCTTATGACGTCACAGATGAACCAAATAAGCCGAAGTTAAACCCCTTCATCCTGTTGTCCCGTTATGTTGTCGAAAATAACACATTAATTTGTACTCACTGCGAAACATACTCCGTAAGCAGAGCATTTCTTACCAGATTCTAAAGGTCGGAAAAAAAATTGGGACAATGTACATATCGGAGTTATCAAGATATTTTTTTTCAGTAATTTTTTTATAGTTGAAGTACTTGATAAAAACATCATTACATGTCATTTTTCATATCACATCCTTCATCAGCCCTCGGTCATATATCATCCCTCGAGCCTGACGGCTCTCGGGCTGACATTAAGACCTAGGGCTGATAAAGGGTGTCATGTAATAATCTATATGGTGTTGTCCTAATAGGGAAAATTTTCCACAATAAAAAAAGTTAGCAAAAAATATGCAGTAATACAACAAAATAGAAAAAAAAAACAAAAAAAAAACTTGTGCTTATAAATATATATAAATAGTATTGTTTATGGAACTTATAACAGATTCATCCTTAAATCAAGATTTCAAGATTTTATTTCACTCAAGTCAGTACAAGGACTGCAACAAGAGGCAGTTATTACAATAATTTTCAGTGTGCAAAACTGTATTTTAAAGTACAGATATATTTTATATCTAATAAACATTTACCATACATACGTGTATTAAAATGGTAGTTTGGTAGTGGTTTTAGCTATTTTTTACTAAAAACATTGTTCAGAATGCATTGATGACAATATATTAAAGTAAAATAAAATAAAATCAGTTATATTACAGTCTCAATTTACTCAATGTCCACTTATTTCTGGTATAAATCTTTAATTAGGGCCCCACATCGAGATGCAGGTGCCCTATAGTTTTCACTTTGTCCATCCGTCCGTCCGTCTGTCCGTCAACAATTTTTTTGGTCGAAGTTTTCTGGGCTTTTACAGGTGGGAATGATTTCATATTTGGTGTGAAGCTTTATGATGATGAGTTGTACCGTGTAAGCAATTTTCAGGTTTGCCGTGCCACTACTTCCTGTTTGCCGATACTTTATCTTTTTATTATACCAATCAATGAATGCAAATTTTTCATCAAAGATTTCTGGGCTTCTACAAGTCGGAATGATTTCATATTTGGTCTGAAGCTTTATGATGAGTTGTACCGTGTAAGCAATTTTCAGGTTTGCTGTGCCACTACTACCTGTTTGCCGATACTTTAACTTTTTATTATACCACTCTATGGATGAAAATTTTTCGTCATAGTTTTCTGGGCTTCTACCAGTGGGAATGATTTCATATTTGGTCTGAAGCTTTATGATGATGAGTTGTACTATGTAAGCAATTTTCAGGTTTGCCGTGCCACTACTTCCTGTTTGCAGATACTTTATCTTTGTATTATACCACTCTATGGATGAAATTTTTTGTCAAAGTTTTCTGGGCTTCTACATGTGGGAATTATTTCATATTTGGTCTGAATCTTTATGATGATGAGTTGTACCGTGTAAGCAATTTTTAGGGCCCTGCCATGAAATGGCGGCGCCCTATAGTAATCAGTCTGTCTGTCCGTCCGTCTGTCTGTCTTTCCGTCCGTCTGTCCGTCAGCGTTGTCTATGTCGTACCATAACTCAAGATTGCCTTCACCGATTTTTATGATTTTTTTACTCAAAGTTGAACTTGACCCAAGGAAGCTCCCTGTCATTTTTGAGAAAATCAGAAAATGATTTTTGGGAAAAAACTTCGTTTTTATATGAAAAAGTGCATATTTTGAGAATTAGCTCTTTGTCATACCATAACTCAAGATTGCCTTCAGTGATTTTTATGATTTTGATACTAAATGTTGGACTTAATCAAAGGAAGCTCCCTTTCGTTTTTGAGGAAATTCGGAAAATGATTTTTGGGAAAAAACTTTGTTTTTATATGAAAAAGTGCATATTTTGAGAATTAGCTCTATGTTGTACCATAACTCAAGAATGCCTTCAGGGACTTTAAAGATTTTGATACTAAAGGTTGGACTGGACCAAAGGAAGCTCCCTTTCGTTTTTGAGGATAATCAAAAAAATGATTTTTGGGAAAAAACTTTGTTTTTATATGAAAAAATGCATCTTTTGAGAATTACTTCTATGTCGTACAATAAGTTAAGATTGCTTTCAGGGATTTAAATGATTTTGATACACAAGATTGGACTTGACCAAAGGAAGCTCCCTTTCCTTTTTGAGGAAAATGGGAAAATGATTTTGGGGAAAAAACTTAGTTTTTATATGAAAAAGTGCATATTATGAGAATAAGCTCTATGTCGTACAATAACTTAAGATTGCCTTCAGGGATGTTAATTATTTTAATACTCAAACTTGAACTGGACCAAAAGAAGCTCGCTTTCGTTTTTTAGGAAAATAAAAAAATGATTTTTGGAAAAAAACTTTGTTTTTATATGAAAAAGTGCATATTTTGAGAATTAGCTCTGTCGTATGATAGCTTGAAATGACCTTCATATATTATTATACCCCCCGCAAACGAAGTTTGGGGGGGTATATAGGTTTCAGCCTGTCCGTCCGTCCGTCTGTCTGTCCGTCTGTCCGTCTGTCCGTCCGCTCAAAGGGTACTGATTTTGTGTAATCANTGATAACTTGAAATGACCTTCATATATTATTTTCAATGTTTTGATTTGATCTGAACAGATGAGACATAATTTGGCATAGCAGCCATATGTAGAAACTAAATTTACAATAACTTAAGATTTTGTTATTTATGTTTTTCCCCAAAAATTGTTATATGATTTCCATGAAATTCTGCAGATTGGCTTTTGGGACACACAAGGGGGCGGGGCCCTTGCTGACTTTGTCAGTATTCTAGTCAGGTTTGCCATGCCTCTACTTCCTGTTTGCCGATACTTTAACTTTTTATTATACCACCCTATGGATGAAAAATTTTCGTCAAAGTTTTCTGGGCTTTACAGGTGGGAATGATTTCTTATTTGGTCTGAAGCTTTATGATGATGAATTGTACCGTGTAAGCTATTTTCAGGTTTGCCGTGCCACTACTGCCTGTTTGCCGATACTTTAACTTTTTATTATACCACTCAATGGATGAAATTTTTTGTCAAAGTTTTCTGGTCTTCTACATGTGGGAATGATTTCATATTTGGTCTGAAGCTTTATGATGATGAGTTATACCTTGTAAGCAATTTTTAGGTTTGCTGTGCCACTACTTCCTGTTTGCCGTTACTTTAACTTTTTATTATACCACTCTATGGATGAAAATTTTTCGTCAAAGTTTTCTGGGCTTCTGCAACTGGGAATGATATGATATTTAGTCTTAAAGCTTCATGATGACGAGTTGCAACATGTGAGGTATTTTAAGGTTTGCCATGCCACTACTTCCTGTTTGCCGATACTTTAAGTTTTTATTATGTCCCTGCGACGAAAAGTCGGGTGGGGGGTGGGGGGGCATATTGTTTTACCGTTGTCCGTCCGTCCGTCCGTCCGTCCGTCCGTCCGTCTGTTCGTTCGTTCGTCAGTCCGTCCGTACGAATAAAAAACAACTATTCATGTCTTTTTAGAAAGTTTGCAAACAAATTCCAACTACTTCAAAGGAATCTAACTTACAATAAGTAGATGTGCACACACATATCTTTTGGAATATTCAAAATGGCTACCGTTGCCATGGAAACTGAAAAAAGGCGGGAAAATTCAAATTTGATGAAACTTTACAAGAAGGATGCCTAGCACCCATAGAAATGATTTGGGGTCTCAGAATTTTCAAAATGGCTGCCGTTGCTATGGAAACTGGAAAAAGGTGGGAAAATTCAAAGTGCCTCAAAATGGATGAAACTTCACAGGAAGATTACCTAGCATCCATAGAATTGATTTTAGGGCTCAGAACTTCCCTTTTATGTATTTTGGAAAAAGGAGAGGCATATCATTGTGTCCATACTTGTACTGTGTCAACACACGCTTAAATTTGCACTTTCCCTATTGATTCAGGGTTCCATGAGCGGGGGCATGATTGGTTGCCATTCGGCAACAGCTCTAGTTAAACCACTCTATGGATGAAAATTTTTCGTCAAAGTTTTCTGGGCTTCTACAACTGGGAGTGATATGATATTTGGTCTAAAGCTTCATTATGATGAGTTGTATCATGTAAGCTATTTTCAGGTTTGCCATGCCACTACTTCCTATTTGCCGATACTTTTTTAACTTTTTATTTTAAAATATTTTCATAAACAAATGTTGATAATTTGGTACAAAGGAAGTGACTGCCTATTGCGGGGACCCACTGTGTTCAGCAGTACCTCCAGTTGTGTCCTCTAAAATTCCAAGATTTTAATTTCAGTTAATGTTCTCAAAAAATCTTAATTTTCACAATATACAATATATAGTAAAATATGCAACAAAATTGACAATATACACTAAATGTTTACAGGTCATCCTTACTAGAACAAATGCCTTTAATAGAATCAAGTAGAAGTAAAAATATATTACATGAAGATGTGAATGGAGAAAATTTATTGAATGGTGTAGCAGAGGATTCTCAAACAGATGTTCAAATAGAAAATAAAAAGAATTTAGAGGTAATGTAATTTAGTGAAAAGTGCAGTAATATATAGAAAATGATAACATGGACAACTAACTGCATATTTTTAATTGATCTATACAATGTATAGTTGGACAAACAGATCTTTCAGGCCTTCGTGTATATACTTGTTTCCACACTTTTTAGCTCACTTTGCAATAGCAAGGCTGAACTTTTGCCATCACTCTGGGTCCATCTTATGCCAGGCTTCTGTCAGGCATAAACTTTTGATCTTCTTGTATGAAATTACTGGGTCAATTGGAACCAAACTAGGTCACAGTAGTTCTTTGGTGGTCCCCTTCAAAAAGATGTTCTTCAGATTTGCCCTCTATCAAAATGGTTGCCATATAGGCAAGCATAGATTGATATTGGACCCGATTGGAAAGCATGTTCAACGATCGTCTCCTCTGAAACCATAAAGCCAAATGGAACCATACTTAATCACAATAGTCCTTTTCTCTTCCATTTTAAAAAAATGTGCCCAGCAAGTTTGTACCTCATTCAAGATGTCCAACGGTGGGGACCTAAGTGTAACATTGAATCCTATTGAAAAACATTTAAATATGTTCTCTGAAACTGCTGAGTCAGTATTGCACCTTGCATCCTTTTTACGAAAAGATATGGAGTAAATTAACATGAGACAATAAGACATATGTTAACTGCAATAAATTTTAATGAGCTGGAAATTAATTCCTCATCAGCAGCACTAGAACCCAAACATAGGAAATCCACAATTTCAAAAAACGTCTAAAATG
The DNA here is from genome assembly GCA_002080025.1 of Modiolus philippinarum. Taxonomy (NCBI): domain Eukaryota; kingdom Metazoa; phylum Mollusca; class Bivalvia; order Mytilida; family Modiolidae; genus Modiolus; species Modiolus philippinarum. The sequence continues at coordinate 55,440 of MJUU01064820.1, forward strand.
CATAAAACCAAACAAAACCAAATAATCAGTGATGGGAGTTAAACATGCATTCTTGAAGTTCAAAAATGTGTGACTAAATTTGATTTCATGAATTGTCTGTTCTCAATTTCAGAGTCAAAATATTTTAGATATATTAGGAGATGTAAGTTCAACGTCACAGTCAACGCAACCTCCACCCAAGTCAGGTGTCAATGATCTGTTAGATATACTAGGTGATGTTGCTAATGTCACTTCCCCTCCAGGTAAAGTATTTGTCAAGGTTTTGGCAAAGTTGCATTTTTGTTTCATAATCCCCTTGTATTTATGTGCATCAGGTTATTTTCGCATCCGCTTTTGTTCACGGTTTTTAAATAAAACAAAGCAGGGAATATTCACTTTGTTTATAATTCATGTTTTTCTGTTTTATCTAATGGATTCTAATGGGCAAAGAATTTTACAGGGAGGCAAATTTTCATGTTGGCTTGTCCACTGTGAACATAGCAAATTAATTATTTGTTATATTTAGTATATATCATTTTGAAAATTTAAATACAGATGTTCAAAAAAGTGTTTTGCTTGAAAAAATGATTATATTTGCTATCATGTTTTATTCTTAAGACTGAAATAATTACTTTGTATATTTCAGCACCATCTTTAACACCAAACACACAACCAATGACAGTTGGTAATGATTTAATGGATTTGATGGGTTCTGCACCATTAAATAATCAGATGAATGGAGGAACAGGTTTGTTTTTAAAAAATACAATGTAGATGTGATTTAATGATCCTCTACATATTTGTAAAGTCCTTTTATCTACTTGATGGATTTTGATTATACTTTGCACATAGCATTAACATGCAAGTTTTCACATATCATGTATGGATATAATCAAGTTCTTACATAAGAAGAGATGACTGAATTACATTTTATTTTTCAGACATAAACATGTACTTGTATATCAAAACATACTTAGTCTGATGTATATTGGGCTTATGTTCTTAATATTCAGAAATAATTTCCAAATTACTAATTTACACTTGTATGTAGAGATAATGCAGTCTTTTCTAGTAAAACTTAGATTTTATGTTACATTACTGAAAGGAAATGAATAATGATAAAAAATGATTAAAACATCATCATAAAACAAACAATTGAAAAAAACCTGTCTAAAAACAGTCATTACCACTGAGCGCTGTTCCATTAAAACATACATGCTACCCAGGGAAGTCGCTCTCAAAATTAGATGACCTTCCACAGAAGTAATTTACGAAGTTCAGTTGCTTTTTACACAAAAACTTTATTTCTGGGCACAGTGGTTATTTTAAAGTGCCTTCCCTTGGTGCCATGTATGTTTTAATGGAACACCCCGAGATTGTATGCCAGTGGTGGTGTTGATGTCTTTAAAACTAAATTTTGAAAAAAAAACCAACTCAGTGATTTTTCTAGCGCTCGTCACTTTCGTATTTTACGAAACAGTTTTCAAAATGACGAAAGTTTTCTGAACCACTTTCGTCACTTAAAATTTGTCATTGTAAACTTTTTCTCCTTAAAATATTAAGATATTATATTCAGTGTCATATTTATGACAAGTTTACAACCCCAAGCCAATTAATTAATTACAAAGGTGATGTTGTTACAGGTAAATTGCTAATCCGATAATTATACAGGTAATTAACCATACAGTACATGTAATTGTCAAATCACCAATCAGGTACAATCATTAAATATAATTTAATTACCAGGAAGCCATGAAATGATAATATTTCAAGTTAAAGTTTTAATTTCAACAGAATAGATATTTTGCCGGTCCTACTTTCGTTTCTATCCACAACATTCCGATTGCGCATGTGCATATATAAACGGCTTACAACATGTACAAGATACAAATAAATTACTCCCAATATATATAAGACCAATGTTTTTTAAGTTTGTCTCAGTCCCAATTTGAATTAGATTAATTTCCAGCAAAATCTGTTGCTTTATGCAGCCTTTCCAATTTTATTTTGATTGAAATACCAGTACGTAGTCGTTTCCGACTTTGTTCAAAATTACAATTTCTTTGTGATTTCCTCTCAACTTGCATTTTGCCATTGACGAGAATTCAAACTAAATTTTGATGTTAAATATAACCTCTGATGATAAACATAAAATGTTATTGCAAAGAATTGCTTGCATAAGCTCAACACCAAAGCAGAAGACTTTAAATCATACGTTGCTATGATACACAGCATACGACAAGAGAATCAAGGAAAAGGGGGAGGGGATACTTGTACTTGTTTTCACCTGTAAAAAAATTACTATAATTGGATTTATATCCCCAATCAATTTCATTATCAAAAGTTGATGTTCAAATAAAAACTAATTATTAGAAGGAGCTCAAAGATCTCAAAAGTTACATGATCTGAAATGTTCCTATGATATACATATATATCTTTTGTACTATAAAAGTCTTTATCTTTAAAACATAGAGCTTTGAAGAATGACTGTCGCGCTCCGCAAAAGTGACTAAAGCTTTCAAAATCCTAGAATAAACCCTGACCAACTTTAGTTGTTTTTTTTTCGATTGATGCAAAACGCTTCTTTAATAAGTGGGAAAGTATGGAATAAAAGCTCAGTCAAAGACATAGAAAAAGTTCACTTGCAAGTACTCCACCTTTCCCAATGAATGTATGCTGAGAATATCTATATGTTGTGAAGAAAATTTTATGAAATTTGCAGAGTTTAAAGGAATTGAATTTCATATGGTATCTGCCTATCATGTGTAAAATGTTTAAAAAGGGTTGTGTTTGTATTTAGGGTTTCCACCTATGACAGCATTTAATAAGAACGGATTACTGGTAGAATTCATGGTTGAAAAGGATATTGTAGATCCAGATGTTACTTCAATAAACATCAAAGCTACAAACTCCACACAAAGTCCAATGTCAGAATTTGTCTTTCAAGCTGCAGTTCCAAAAGTAAGTATATAGAAAATCACCACTGTTCGAGTCATATCGAATATCTGAACGATCATCAAAACAGTTATCATACTGCACTTAACTTGTAATACATAAGTAGGTTTATGTGAACTAGATACCTTTTATGATCTTATTTGTTATTGATTTCTAAATTGTGTTACATGTAAATTGTTTGAACTGGACCATGTGTCAACTGGAAAACTTTTTAATCTAGTTGTACATCTTGAGATATTCATTTATACACTGTATAAGGGTATACAGTACAATGAAGATGATAAGATGGATTTTAATTTTCTTAATGTTTTTGAGTAGACACTAAAGATAGCTTGAAATTTTAAATTTCCATACACTCATTTATGTATACATTATGAAAGCTTGGAATTTTGAATTCCTTGCATACAAAATTTGAGGGAAAATAGGAATCATCCAGTCCACATGTTTTTCTGTCTGTCCTTCCATCCATCTGTCTGTCTCTCTGTTTGTCTGTCCATGTTTCTTTTCAGCACATGTCCTCCTTAACAGCTTCTTGGATATTAATGAATTGTTACACAAGTTCTGTTATGCCACATATAGATGTGCATGAAGTAATATGGTTGCTGCTTGAAATTTTGAAGGGGAGATGATTAAACTTTTAATATTTTCTGGAAAAAAGGGGTAGTAACTTCGTCAGATCATGTCCTCTTAAATGGCTGTTTGGATTTTGATGAAATATAACAAAGTTACAGTATACCACTTGAAGATACACATGAAGTAATATGGTTGCTGTTGGATTTTGAAGGGGAGATAATTCAATTTTGTATATTTATCCCCGCACTTTCGAAGAAAGTTCGGGGATAATGTTATACCCTCCGTCTGTCCGTCCGTCCGTCCGTCCGTCCGTCCGTC
>MJUU01064820.1:59292-70379 GCA_002080025.1 Modiolus philippinarum
CATCTCTAGTTGCATTTTAATGACCCAGAGAAACAGAACTTGAACTTAGACAAGAGACAGCACATGGAATTGGAACTATATTTTAATCTGTTTTACATTACTATTGCAGTTGAATTGATTGAAAGTTTTCAAATGAATTTCATAATTGCAGAATCACAAATGTAGGGGGGAAAAATTCTTTTAAATCCAGTCATGGATAAACAACACAGTATTTTAAATTTTTTATGTCATGAAAGTATTTGTAATGCTCCATGATGTAAAGTTGAAGGGCATATTGTTTAAAAGTAGTTTATACAAAAATACAAAGAGCAAGTAAATTGCACAAGCATATTGTATGCACATGTATTATTTATACAAAAATACAAAGAGCAAGTAAATTGCACAAGCATATTGTATGTACATGTATTGTTTATACAAAACTACAAAGAGCAAGTAAATTGCACAAGTATATTGTATGTACATGTATTATTTACACAAAAATACAAAGAGCAAATAAATTGCACAAGCATATTGTATGTATTATTACAAATGATTGTTTATTTTTATTTCAGTCATTCCAATTACAATTAAATCCTCCATCGGGTAATTCTATACCACCAGCCAATGCAGGTTCCGTTACACAGATGGTCAAAGTCAAAAACCCAATGAAGGTAACATATTTAATATTTCTCTAAACTGATGCAGAGGGTTGTTTTCTAAATACATGAACATATGCCATTACCTTTGTTGTTTATCATTGATATTGCATATCCAACTTACAGTCTTGTCTTTGTAACACTAGTTACAGTTAAACTTTAATGGTTTGAACAACCAGGGGACCGATGAAAACAATTTAAGGTAGAGGGTTGTTCCATAGGTTTTCAAGGTAGAATTAGGTTTAGACTATAACAAAGTGACCACAAAAAGGGTTTGAGACATCCATGGTGTAGGAGCTATTGGAGTTTGAGCCACTGTATCTAAAAGTATTTGTACAAGTTTATATAAGAAGTAAAAAAGCAGCAAGATCAAAAATGAAAAGGGTCAAAAATTGCTTTCAATTTGTTTATCTATTTCCTATTTGTAGAAATATAAAATAATATATTCAAAATACTTGTTAAATTCATTAAAAAAGTAAAACCAAATATATACTTTAATAGACAAGTACATGCATGTTCGACAAGAAATGACTCTTGCAAACTTTATGTAAATAACTGTATACTGCTTTTGTGTTGCCTGCGTTCACTTCAGGGATCACTATTTGTCATCTTGCATCGGCATCACAAAACATTTCTGTCATATTTTTCTCAAGAACCACAAATCCAAGCCCTCTGCAGTTTGGCATGGAGTATCAGTATGGGTACTTGTACAGTTTAAAAAAGTTTGGGATTTCTCACATACCCACTGCCTTTTTGACGAAAGTTGAATATTTTATTTTGCGTTTCTACACAGAAAACATGTCTTCCATGTTAGACTTACTACTAAGTTTTGATAGGTATTTGACAGCAGATAAAAATTTATATTTCAGGCTGTGCTGCGGATGAGGATTAAAATTTCATATAATCATAATGGACAAACAGTGTCGGACGTTGGTGAAGTAAATAATTTTCCATCCGCATTGTGGCAATGATAAAACGTTTTAATGACTTCATTCATCGTCTAGTGCAAGCTTCATTTCATGTGATTCATATAGTGGTCTGTGAATGACCATAAATCATGGTAAATTATTGCTCATCATGTGATAATCTGTCTAAGGATGTTCCTAAATAATATTCCAGTTGTGTTTGTGAACGTGGAGAAATGTGAAGGAAACCAAGCCTTATAAAAGTGATAGAACACGCATCTGGAATTGGAATTGATTGAATAATGATAATCACAACAGAGACAGTAAATCTCAACCATCCTGTGGCATTAATAGTTAAAGGAAGGAATCCTAGTGTGATTGTGATATGTAAAAGTGGAATATATAACTTGTATAGGAAGAACTGACATTAAATTAATTAAGAATGCCTACCTTTTTACTCTCAATTTAAAAAAAAAATGTGATAAGTACACTAGTCCCTGTCCTGACAATTTTCAAAGTAAGAATAAGTTTATGATCAGATTACTACATAGAGGTTGAAAGTTTTAAGAGGACTCAGCATATGTTGCCAAAAAGTTGTCTCTGATTCATTCACAATTAAAGAGTTGTTATGAAATAGAAATCTAAATTCTAAGTTCTAAATAGGGTTATATTAAATGATCGTACATACATGATATCAGTTAGAATTTCAATTTTGGCATTGTCTTCCTTTTTCCTTTAAAGCGAATTTATACATGTACCTCATATCATAGGAACCTCACCAAATAGTAAGTGTTTGTTTCTTTTTTATACCCTGCCACAGTGACGTGAAGTGGCAAGGTATTTTGCAATACCCTGCAAAGTTGTCTGTCCCCTGAAGTTTTCCGACCGATTACTTGTGAACTAAACAACATTTGGTCTTCAAACTTGGTATGCAATTTTTTTTACCACAAAACTAAGGTCAAGTTCAATTTTCTCCCTGTTGTTTTCCAAAAACTTTGAACTGTTGTCTGTAATGAACATGTCAGGTATCTAGAGATTTAAAAAAAAACCACCTATCTCAAATAGCATTTAATTTAACAAAAAGATTGGAATAATGATTTCAAGGAAATGACCCTAATGTTATATTGTTTTTCAATCAGTTGTTACTAAAGTTGTTTCAATTTCTTGAGCTGTTGTTAATGATTATTTGTTATTTATTGTTTTAAATGGGAACCAAAGTAATGTTAAGGTGAGAGGTATGTTATTCAGTGCCCCTATCATTGAATGTTTTGAATTTGCTTACGAATGAAAGTAAATTAATATGAATTTTCAATTTAAAATAACAACATTTCAAACTGTATCCTACAATTTTTCTGAAAAACTGATTTGGCAAAAGAAATTTTTATTTTTATTGATATGATTTTTTATATGGTCACTGAGTTGTTTTCTTGGTATATATCTATGAATAGTGGTTCATCATTTAATCATGTCTTGAGGTTTATCGATGATTTGCTATTTTGAGGGCATTTCTTATGGAGAGAAATTGATTGTTGACGGCCTATCCTATATTCAACTATTTTACTGGCAAAATGAATTTGTTTAGGCTAAATAAAAAAAGAGCTTAGCTTCTCAGGCCCCGCCGCGTCCCCTGAAATGGCCCAGCATTTCAGCTTTTTTACCTCCCGAAATTTCGGATTTTTTTCATGTCCGTCCAGCATTGGTTTCCGGTTACAAAAATCACCTGAGCGTTTGGCAGGAAGGTGAAAAATGTGGTTCAAACAGCTTTTTATTGACTCTGATCAATGTAAAAATGGCTACCGATGAAAGCAACAAGGATTTTCTTGCCAAATATCTCGCTCCAGGAATGTTTTAAAGAGGCTGAACATGTGAAAAAAATAAAAAGCTTCCGCCCTGCCACTTTCCTTTTTGGAAAAAAGTGCCTGAGAATCTAATGATTATTTTTACATGGCCTTACCCTATATAAAATTTTCATCATTAAAGAATGAAATTTCATTATTTAAAACATTTCATTTTTGCTGAAAAATTCTAGGATACGTTTTAATAATAGCGCAATTTAAAGAAGATTATTTTACTATTTCTTGGTATGTTTTGCATAGATTCTATATGAATACAACATAAATGGTTGATATTTCAATCATTAGAATAAGTAAAACCAATTTTCTTTCACTTTGATATCCACCTCCATCTGATGCATTCGCATGTAAAATTTTATGGAAATCCCCAAACATTCCTATTTACGTATATATTACCTTAAGACAAGTTTATTTGCATGGTCACCTGGAGTTTGGTTTTCTTTTAATGGCCTTTGAAGCCAAAAGGAAATATCTTTTAGGTTCTATGAACCAGTCTTACATTAGAAAACTTGGTAAACTTGATAAACAATATATTTAAAAATGGACTTAAACTAATGTACAATCAACCAAATAAAATACAATTAATCAGAAAAATTTTATATGCGCTTTAGACATCGTAACCTCACAGTTTTAAATCATACAATAATTTTACTTATCCTAACTTCACTAGACTGAAACTTTAACTTTATGATCAGGTTTGTACTGAGACAGATTTTAGGACTTGAAATTCAGACTTTTTCTGGCATTTTCTGTTTCAAATTAATTCAGGTTTAGTGCTATAAAGTAAATTGATACATTTTGATGAAATACTGCAAGACATTGATAGGTTTATTATTCATTATAATTACCTCCACCCTATAGTTCAAATTATTTTCTTCAGTCTCTGAAAGATGGTACATATGTAGTTTGATCTATTTATTTTGCTTTCCAGAAACTTACTACATTTGAAGCCATATGGAAATGAGGTTTTGACAATCTCAGATTTAGGATGGAAATTAGCATTAAAGAAAAAATGCATTTGCAAAATTGAAATTATAAGAAACATTTTGTCTCCAAATCCAAATGACTGTATGTATAAACCACTCGAATGACATATTGTTTTGGTTTTTTTTCTATTGGTACTATTTCTAACAGTTTTTGTAGCTGCAGGGCTGTTTCATCTCAACATATAGATGTCACCCGGGGAAGGAACTATTAAAACAGACTAACCACCCATTAAAAATTTAAAACTATTCTGGCATATTTATGGAACATAAGCCAACTATCAAGAGGGTATAACACCCCCACCCCTTTTGGATTTGGGACTTTGGCTTTATTTTGGGCATACTTTGGACTTGACCACTTGAATCCATTGACTCCGATGACTCAGAAGTCCTAGCATTTGGATTTGTACTCCAAATTTCAAAAAAATCCAAAAAACAAAATATTGACTCTGGACATCATCTCATATTTTGGGTGTACTCTGGACTCAAGGGGGGGGGGGTTATACACTCTATCAACGTTGTAATAATCTTCCCCTAGTGCTAGATACTGTATGTATGTTGTTAAAGCTCCGGAATCGTTGTTAAACAAAATTTTCAACCAAGGCAATAAAATTCTCAATGAATATTGATTTTACTTGAATCACACTTTTCGCAAATATAATGGGATGATTTTGATAATAGATAAGGGGAGGGCTGGAGGGGGATATATATAGTATTCCTGGAATATCTGTTGGAGTATACCTTTTAAATTATTATTATTATTTAATACTTTTACAAGTAGTATTATGTTTATGTGTAGACTTAAAAATATCATGCATGAAAATATGAACTTTTTAACCAATTTTAGGTTCATGTTTGTTATATTTTACATAAAATGTATAAATGTTTATCAACATGTGTATATGTGCATATTATGAAAAGGTTGTTGACAGCAAGGTTATATATGTGTTCAGAAAAATTGAGTGTTAAAGGTGAACATTTGCTGCAAATAGTGAAGGTAAAAAGATAATATGAAATACTTTCTGTCAAGTGATGTCTGTAATAATGACACATGAAATTGTATATTTTAGATTTGCAGACAAGAAAGATGTAGATATATGTTTTATTTAATTCAAAATATATGTCATTTATGATTAATAAATCTGATTTTCATTATGAAAATATGTGATAAATCTCTCTTGAAGTGCTGATAAAATACTACATTTAAATACACTGTTACAAGTGCTAATTGTGTCAAACATTCCATGTTTATTTTAAAGTTTCCTAAAAACACAGTGTCTTTATTAAATGTAGCACTGACTACTTGTATTTTGTTTATAGGGGACTACAAATATTGATTATGATTTAGTTTGTATGGATGAAATATCTTGGCATTTAGATACTTTAGTTTTATTTACAATAAAGAAATCGTCATGTTGCAAAGAACAAAATATGAGGTTTTCATGAAATTTTTGCTCAGTGTTACAGGGGGCAGCCAAGTTTGTTACTTATAGCAGGCAAGCTGAAATGTTGATTTCATGGATTATTCAATCTCGACAGGCCACCAACTATCTTTTCTCTTGAATCTGTGACATAAATGCAAAAAGCTATTGTGTAATAGTTAAGAAAACTACAAAACAATTAACAAATAGATGAAAAAGGGATCTTTAAATTTATTAATAGTTGTGCTAGGACTATGTTTATTGCAATTATTTGATACCAAAGAGGAAAACCATGCTGATGGAATTTGATTCTTTAATTGGAAAACTCTTAAATGTCAATGATGACTGTCTGTCTGAGGCATTTAATAGATGTTTTAAAATGCTTGTGATCTACATAAGATGAATACTGTGAAATCTGTTGCTTAAAGAATTCATATACTGGTACAGTTTGATATATATTCAGTGCAGTTTTAACATTTGAGAACCTCTGATAACGTCATCTTAGTAAGGATACAATTCAATCACTCCTCTGTACCCATGACAAATTTTTTTCAAAACACAAGTCCAATTACTATTGTTTGCAGTGAAAATTAGAAGCATCCAAACAGATAAGTAGTAGGGATAGAAAATTTTCAAAATGAATTTAGACTGCAAATTTTAGGAGTTCAGTTTAACTCAGTCAGTTTGAAGCTTTCTGCAAAACATATTCTGAATCTGTTTTGTAAATCATGTTTAAAAAATGCAGAAAATAGGTAGTACAATAAAAGTATGTGAAGGAAGATATTTTAAGATATAAAGAATCTGGGGGTCTTATAAGATTAGCTGTATCTACAGTGAATGAAGAAATCATAAGTTTGTATCCTTGGAAATGTGATAAGACTTTGTAGTCAAAATCCCTACTGTCCAAAGAAATATTGTGTTAGTGGTTCTCCTCAGACTTGTAATGTAGATGTCACATATTAAATTCATTTGATTTTATTTTCTCAAGTATAAAAATACACATTCAGTAACTTTTATTTGAATTAGCAGATTTAATGGTATTGAATTCATCAGAGGAAGCACAGTGTACATGTAAATACATTCCTAATCGTTCAAAACTAAATGGTACAGTCTCTTCAGAGGCATAGTTGATCTGGTATCATCTATAAATGGGGAAAAGCAAGTTATTTCTAATTTAACAGTATTTGTTGTAGTTGCTTAATCACAAGCATAGGACAGTAAAGTTATAAATATAGGGTAAATACAAAAAGTCATATCATTATGGGATTTTCCCTTACAAATGTCAGTGTTACAAGTTGCTATTTGGCTCACTAATCATAGTAGTTACTGCAAGAAATATTTTCTGAACTGATGGTATTTTATTTAAGAGTTACATTTCATTCTATTCCTTCATAATTTTTCTATTTAAACTATATGTGTGATCCATTGTTAACATTCTTATTTATATCTTGCAATGTATTGTGTACATATTGTAAATTAAAGGCAATGTGTAAAACATGGACTAGCTTTTGATTGTTAATGTATTTGTATATGTATGAAGCAGAACAAAAAAGATCCATAAAATAAAAAAATTGACAGAAAAACGAGTAGTTTGTTTTTTTACCTTTGATCATCAAATCATTTAGAGTTCTTAAGGAAATATGGGGTTAATGTTGATGTGACAACCATAAAATCTTTTAGCTTTACAGTTCCCAAGTGAGACCTTATACCAAACTTCTTGCTAGCAGCTAAAAAATTTTTAGAAATCGAAAGAAAAATGTATAAATGATGAATTTGGGATGCATACTTCTGATGCTGTCTCTTATCTACATTTTATGCATGAATAACTTTGTTAGGTAGAATGTTTAATGCTCATTCCCACTTACTGACATGTCAATCAACAATATTGATACAGATGATGCGTTTTGGGACGACAACTGCAATGCATTCATGGAATGCTTGTCTGTGACCTACATTTTATGCAAGAGTGACTTGGTTAAATAGAATGGTTTATTCCAGTCCTGCTTACTGATAGCTAACACATCAACCATATTGGTATGCATGATGCATTTGAGATGACAGCTGCAATGAATGCTTTTGATGCAGTCTGTAACATTCATTTTACTCATGAATGAATATATTGGAAAGAATTGTTATAGTGCATTCCTGTTACCTGAGATGTAAAACCTGTGACAATGCTGCACAAGGAGGTGAGCTTAGCAGACTGTGGCTGCTTTCTATGTTTATTGCTGTAAATGGATTTAAAAATATAACCAGAGTTTCTCAAAAGCCTTTATTGCTAACCTGGACAAAAGCTGACATAATCCCAATGTTAAAGGGTCTCATTTTCAAGTTTGTTTATAGACCTTGATGTTAAATAATCAAGAAATAAACTATGTTCTTTGCTGGCAGATTTAATTGGTTGGTGCAGACTTACTGTCACTTTTCTTGAAGGGGACCATCCAAGTAACATTGTGCATAAGTTTGGTTTCAATTTGCCAGGTAGTCTAGGAGGAAAAGATTTTTATACCCCCCGCAAACAAAGTTTGGGGGTATATAGGAATCACAATGTCTGTCTGTCCATCCGTCCGTCCGTCTGTCCACTCTTCTTGTAAGGGAAACTCCTCTTAAACCACTTTAAGGATTTTGATGAAACTTTACACAAATGAATTACACTATGTGGAGATGTGCATGAAGGGATATAATTATTGTCCGAAACCAGGAAGTGGAGATAATTTGACTTTGAATTTTCTTAGATTCCCTATGTATTAGTTACCTTGTAAGCGCAACTCCTCTTAAACCACTTAAAGGATTTTGATGAAACTTAACACAAAGGAAGGACACTATATGGTGATGTGCATGAAGAAATATAATTATTGTCTGAAACTAGGAAGGGGAGATAATTTGACTTTACTTTTCTTCGATTCCCTATGTATTGGTTACCTCGTAAGCGCAACTCCTCTTATTAGTAAACCACTTAAAGGATTTTGATGAAACTTTTCACAAAAGAAGGACACTATATGGTGATGTGCATGAAGAAATATAATTATTGTCCGAAACTAGGAAGGGGAGATAAATTGACCTTGACTTTTCTTTGATTCCCTATGTATGGGTTACCTTGTAAGCGCAACTCCTCTTTAACTACTGGAAGGATTTTTTTAAACATAACACAATGGAAGGACACTATATGGAGATGTGCATGAAGGGATATAGTCTAAAACTAGGAAGGGGAGGTAATTTGTAACTGGGACTTTCGTTGATTCCTTTTGCAATGATTTTTTTGGACAATTTTTCTAGGAAATAATCCAAGGCGTAGATATTATTGTGTTGCCTGCATTCACGCAGTGGCGACATATAGGGATCACTATCCGTCGTCTTTCCTTGTTGGCATCGGCATCACAAAAATTTGTGTCACCAGTTTTCTCAAGAACAATGTATCCCAGCCTTCTGTAATTTGGCATGGAGTATCGGTATGAGGACCTATACTGTGTAACAGAGTTTTGGATCTCTTGCATGCCCACTTCCTGTTTGACAGTACTTAAAATATTTTTTTGTGTCTGGAAAATTTCTTTTGCATTTCTCTCAGGAACCACATATCCCAACTATGGAGCATCAGTATTGGGACCTATACAATGCAGTAAAAGAATATTTTTTGCTGATCGACATCACAGCACATTTAGTCACAGTTTTCTCGGGAACCATGTATCCCAGCCTTCTGCAGTTTGGCATGAAGTATCAGTATGGGGACCTATACTGTGTAACAGAGTTTGGGATTTCTCGCATGCCCACTACCTGTTTGATGTAACTTAGAAAATTTTTTTTTCGTTATTATGCAGGCGACACGTCTTCCCTGGAAGACTTACTACTAAGTGAAATCAAGCTGGGGGAGAGATAAACTCTTCTCATTGTATTCCTCTGGAAAAGTTGTTTTCAAAGTGTTTAAATGAAATTTCTCCAACGCTTATGATTTTTGTGTAAAATGTCAAAGAGGCAAAAAATAAGAGTTGAAATTCATTTTGTCTGATTTTGACAGTATTTTCACTGGCACCCTAATGAAAAGTTCTTTCGTGAAGATTATATCATTGTGTCCATACTTATTTTGTGTCCACACCTGCATTGTGTCCACATGCACTTAAATTTGTACTTACCATATAGATTCAGGATTCAATGAGCAGGGGGTATATTTGGCTGCCATTCAACGGCAGCTCGTTACTTTTAGGGGAGATCTTGTATATGTTTTCCAATAGGTCCAATTAACAAGAGGCTCTCAAGAGCATGTATTGCTTACCTGGACCATGGCCAATACATATATTCAAATAATTTAATGGGTCTCATTTTTAGCTCACCTGGCCTAAAAGGCCATGTGAGCTATTGCCATCACTTGGCGTCCGTCGTCCGTCCGTCCGTCGTAAACTTTTTCAAAAATCTTCTCCTCTGAAACCGCTTGGCCAATTTTACCCAAACTTGGCCTGAATCATCACCAGGGTATCTAGATTCAAAATTGTGTTCGATTAGTCCGAGGACCAAACAACATGGCTGCCGTTACTAAAAATAGCACATAGGGGTAAATTGCTGTTTTTGGCAAATAACTCAAAAACCATTAAAAATATCAAAAATCTGAATGAAGTAAAAGTGATCAACATGACAAGATCTACCTGCCCTGCAATTTTGAAGAAAATCCGAAAACCAGTCTTGGAGTTATTGCCCTTTTTCCGTGAAAATTTCAAAATTTTGATATTCTTAATTTTTTATCGCAAAAACTATAACAGATAGAGGTCAACTTTAAATTGCAAAAATGTTCAGCATATCAAGATCTACCCACCTTGAAATTTTGAAGAAAATCTGACTACCCATATAAGAGTTTTTGCCCTTTATTGGTCAAATTTAAGAAATTTGATACTTTTTGTCATCAATTCAAAAAATCTTCTCCTCAGAAGCTACTGAGCCAATTGTTACCAAACTTGACCTGAATCATCACCAGGGTATCTAGATTCAAAATTATGTTCGATTAGTCCGAGGACCAAACAACATGGCTGCCATTACTAAAAATAGCACATAGGGGTAAATTGCTGTTTTTGGCAAATAACTCAAAAACCATTACAGATATCAAAAATCTGACGGGGTAAAAGTGATCAACATGACATGATCTACCTGCCCTGCAATTTTGAAGAAAATCCGAAAACCAGTCTTGGAGTTATTGCCCTTTTTCTGTGAAAATTTCAAAATTTTGATATTCTTGATTTTTACCTGCGTCACCAACGGTGACCGCAGGTCTAGGAGCCGCTCGACTCCGTCCGTCCGTCCGTCCGTC
>MJUU01064820.1:73839-95186 GCA_002080025.1 Modiolus philippinarum
TTTGAGCTAACAAAGTTTGAGAGACTTAAGTTCAACTGTATAACTTAAAATGTTAGCTTCATTGTGGCAACTGAAAGCCAGGTGAGCGATACAGGCTCCTGGGAGCCTCTAGTCTAACTATGTAAACAAACATTTATATTGTATGATCCAACTTTAATAAACTATTTTCCCTATTGCCTGCCATCTTGGATAAGGGATGGATCTGCAGGGCATAATTTTAAAGAAAAATTAAGTGTTGCACCAAACTTTATTTCTAACTGGCCAAATGGTTTTAAAGAAGAAGATCTTTGAATGTACTCCAATATTAAACTATGTTTCCCATTGGTAGCCAATCTAATTAAAACTAGATCCACCAATTGTTCCCTACAGTCACTGCATGGTAGATTTCCATTTTTATAGGTACTCCAATGAAGAATTTTGTAAGCAAAGTTTTATGATTTATATTGTATTTAAATTAAAACTCAAACTTTTCATCTGCAAAGTTTCAAATAGATTCACGAGTGCACGGCAATTTTAACTTATACTTGTTTTTGCAGTTTTCTTGATTTTTCTTTGTATTTAATCTCAATTAATGGCCCAAGTGCCGCAACTTCAAATAATTTTGAACCAGTTTTTCCTTAGCTCTCAACAGAACTGGTAAATGCGAAGAAAAGAAATACCGGGAGTGGAAAAATTGTAATATTTTAATGATGCTAATTTATCCTTAATCTAAATTTTATGGGGATTTAAAGTTCAATTTCTTATCATTGAAAGCAGATAGCTATTTTTTGCACCGTTAATATATTCATTGAATGTGAACATTCAAATTTTTTCGTTGGAGTATCTACATTTTACTTTCTGTTTCGATAATTCATTCGAAATCCTCTGCTTTTATCAAAATGCTTAATGTCGTCATTAATTTTCTGTATGCTCTTTCCATAGGGTCGAGTAATAAATTAATTCACCCTAAGATGGCCATGTTGGATGACAGATAGGCACCAAAGTCACAATACTTAGTCAGTTTCTCATAAGCATCACTCATGCCAAGTTCTATTTAAATCCATTCAGTGGTTCTCAAGGAAAATTTCATCAACTATACTCATTTAAGGCTTTATTTAATACAACAACATTATGCAGACTATTAAAACAAGAAGCTGTTTCTACCTACATGTCAGAATGTGTAGTATGCAAATAGTGACCTTCCTGAAAGAAACAATACATTTATATAAAAAAATTATTATGACATGAAATAAGGTGAAATTTATGAAAGTATTTTTACAAAAAATATTTGCACAAAAACATCTTTTTGCTATTGATTATGGAATTAACAATAGTTTTTAATGAAGTGATAGCAGGGAATTTCTCCAAAGGTTAAAAGAGAAAGGTTACCAAAGAGGATTTAAAACAGAATTTAAAGGGAAATAACCCATAAACCATATGGCATTGAAAAAAACAAAACAACAACAGTCAATAACTCCTACACAGGTGCTTGAATTTTCTTCAAAATTTCAGAGTATGTAAATCTTGATATGCTGAACATTTTTCCAACTTACACTTCACCTTTTTCTGTTAGTGTTTGAAATAAAAAATAAAAAATGCGTAAATTTTGAAAAATTTATTGAAAAAGGGCTGTAACTCTAAGATCGGTTTTCTGATTTTCTTCAAAAATGCATGGCAGATAGATCTTGGCATTCTCACGCATTCAAGTGAAGTTGGGCTCAAACATAGGGCTTTTGATAGGGCAGTTTTTCCTGAATAAAAGGGAATTATAGGGGAAATGTCACCAATAAAAGGGCAAATATAGGGTTATTTTTTACTTTTTTGATATTTTCTGTACCTGATATTTTTAAATATATGTGCACAAAAAGCCAAAAATGTATACATTCAGTTTTTGCAACAATGTAGTAAAAAGTGAATGCAAAAAAATGTTCTTTGCCGAGCGAAGCTAGGCTACACATTTTTGTCCCCCGCCGCAACGTGACAAAGGGACATAGTAATGGTCTGCGTCCGTGTGTCACATTTTTTGTGGGCGCAACTCCTCTAACAACACTGGACAAATTTTGCTGAAATTTTGTGTGATTGTTTGTCATCAACTGTAGTTTATCATATCATGCCGCCATTTTGATTTGGCAAATTTTACAGGAGTAATGGGACTTTTTCGACTTGATGCATGCCACAGCTTAGGAACACTTTGTGGGCGTAACTACTCGGAAACCACTGAACGGATTATGCTGAATTTTTGTTTTAGCATTTGCCATCATATGTACAGTATGCCACCATTTTGATTCAACAAATTTGCGGGAGTTATGGGACTTTATCGACTTAATGCATACCACAACATAGGAAGACTTTGCTGACACATCTCCTCAAAATCCAACTAAGGGATTTTGCTGAAATATTGCTTGACTGTTTGCCACCAAATGCAGTTGATCATATCCTGCCGCCATTTTGATTTGCAAAATTTTACACGAGTTATAGGACTTTATTGACTTGATGCATACTATAAAATAGGAAGACTTCGTTGAAGCAACTCCTCAAAATCCAATTTTGCTGAAATTTTGCTTGGTTGTTTGCCACCTTATTTAGTTGATCATATTATGCCGCCATTTTGATTCGAAAAATTTTACTGAGTTATGGGACTTCATCGACTGAATGCATACTACAACATAGAAAACTTTAGGTCCACTTTGTGGACACAACTCCTCAGAAACCACTGAATGGATTTTGCTGAAATTTTGTATGATATCGTTTGCCACCATATGTACTTGATCATATTATGCTGCTATTTTGATTCAACAATTTTTTGGGGAGTTATGGGACTTTTAATCAACTAAATGCATTCTGCAAGACAGGTCCGCTTGGTGGATGCAATACAATAGTATCTCTAAATTTCCATTTACCTTGTAACACATTGCACTCCCACTTTACTGCATCGGCGGGGACACATAGCTACGCGTAGCAATCTTGTTTTAAAGGTATTTATCGTCAAAAAATAAATATGGAGCTCTACTTGAGCTATAAAAATGAAATAATAGGGCTAATTAAGGGAAAGAGCCCATTTTAAGCCAAAATATAGGGTTAATGGGGCACTGTTACAAAGATAGGGATTTTCTAGAAATTATAGGAAATATAGGGCTGCTTGAAGGCCTGCAATTTTTTCTGAACAATTTTACCCCATGTCAGATTTTTGATATCTACAACGGGTTATGAGTTATTTGCCAAAAACAGCAATTTACCTCCATGTTCTATTTTTAGTAACAGCAGCCATGATGTTTGGCCCTTGAACTAACCTAAAACATTTTTTTTAAACTGCACACCCTAGTGATGATCCAGGCTAAGTTTGGATCAAATTTGCCCAGTGGTTTCAGAGGAGAAGATTTTTGAAAAAAGTTCACAACATTAATGAGCGACAGATGCCAAATGATGGCTAAAGCTCTCCCTGGCATAGCCAGGTGAGCTAAAAATTAAGTTCCCCTATGACAACCATCTTGGATGAGGTGCTGACTTGAAAAGCAAAATTTTTAAAGTACACCACCCCAGGACTATTGTGACCAAATTTGGTTCTAATTGGCTTTGAGGTTTCAGAGGAGAAGATTTTTTAATTCTTTACCTGAGGGTCCAATGTTCACTGCTAGCAGCCATCTTGGATGTGATGCACACTTGAAAGTCAAATCTTTCAAAGGGAACCAACGAAGGACCACTGTGATTAAGTTTGGATCTAATTGGCTTTTTGGCTTCAGAGGAGATCTTTTAATATGTTTTCCCATAGGTTCCAAAGTTAAATTACGTTCCCCACTTGCAGTCATCTTGGATGTTGTATGGACTTGCTGGACACATTTTTTTCAAAAGGACCAACCAAGGACTATTGTGACAGTTTGGTTTCAATTTGGTCAGTGGTTTCAGGTAGTGTTGTGAATCGAATAGAAAAATCATAATCGATTAATCGGATGTACCTTCCGATTCGATTAATGATTGAAATCGGATATCTTTATAGTGCTAATAGAGTTTGATTTTAACCATGTTTGCTGTGCTTTCGTATTGCATAAATTAAAACGTTGATTTTCACTGTCCATTTGAATAACCTGTTGTATTCCCATACATGAGACATTGAGGACAATTCTGAACAAATCGAATAATATGCTATGAGAACTCCACTTCTGACTAATAATTTCATTGCTATTCTTCACCCATTCTAGTATTATGAGACAGAAAAAATATCTTTTATTGAAAGAAAGTCCAAATTTCTGCAAAATTTAACTGGCATCCGATTATTGAAAATCATAATCGATTAATCGATTTCATATTGAAAATCAATCGATTATCGATTATAATCGATCATCGGAACATCACTAGTTTCAGGGCTGATCTTTAGGATGATGGAGGACTTGTCAGAGGAGGCTATAGCCAAGAAAGCTTTAAATTTATCAAAATCTTTGGACCTTAAACATAAAGTCTAGGTCATATAATAAATGTCAGACTGGCAGGTATCCTCCATAATGTAACAAAACACCAAAATAGTGAAGTTGTTAAAATTTTATGATAAATGGGCAGTTTGGGTACCAATAAACCGGTTTAACCCTACCGCTGGCTTTTCTAGTGCCGGTACCTAGTCCAGCTGTCCCAAGTTCCTATCGTTGTTTACGTTTGTCCTTTGTCTTGTCTGTGTTTTTCCTGAGTAGTTCCATGGCAGATTGTGGCATGTGACTGTAATTTTCAGCCATTGTAGATATTTCCTGTTATCCCCTTTGTAAAAGTTTGGAAATTGACTGAAATTGAGGTCAAAAGTGCATGACAGGTATTGGACAGGAATGTCATCAGAGGTACCAACATGGACATGAATGTAAAGTGTTAACAAAGTCACTTCCTCTTTTCCGAGCTGGAAAATATTTTACAAAGACTCATAGAGAGGTCACCTTTTCCCATTTCACCGGCTCTTTTTTCATGTTTTTAGCATTTAACGCTTGTCATCCTTTCCCATTTTCATGTGCTCCTTTTGCCACAATTCCATTTTCAGCATACTTGAAAAGGCCAATCCTGCTTTCTGCTAATACCCCATGAAGACATGCTCCCCCAAAATATATCGATACACAAAATATGGTGGACCAAGATATCTTACCTGTCAAGTCACCCCATTTCGTCAGGTGTGACCCGATATTTTCACTTGTCACCCAGTGAGATGCAGTAACCTGATCAGGTTGTCAAATAACCCGAGAATTGAAGTCATCACCCGTCTTCACCCGGATTTGATTTCCTGTAATGTATTGTATATCAACATCCTTATTTTTATTTCCGGTTGTGTTTTCTTTCATCGTCGGCTTCGAATATTGTCTCCTCATTATAATGAAGCCTTAAGGGAGTTTATTGAGCCGTTTAAAGACTACTATGTGCATTGAGTGTAAGAAAACTTCTTGAAATCAATGGAAAAGATTGATTTCCGGACTAGCAATGTGTTCAACAACTCCACAAAACGGAAGCTCTTTAGTGTTCGTAGAATGAAATTTGATTGGGCTGTTGGTTCAATCATGCAATTTACAAAATAATAATGCAGATAGTAAAAAGTTTTATCGGTAGTTAAAAGGATAAACACCGATTTTAGGTCAGAATCAAACATTGATCTATTTTATCCAGTTTCGGCATGCAAATAAGTGTTTGTGTTTTGAAGGTGGTCCAAGTAGATCATAATCAAAAACATAGAAAGCAGCCACAGCCTGCTGAGCTCACCTCCTTGCACAGCATTGTCATATGTTGCACATGTCAGTAAAAAGGAAGGGACTATAATCATTCTTTTTAACAGATTCAGTCATGCATAAACTGTAGTTTACAGACTGCATCCGAAGCATGCATTGTTGTTGTCATCCCAAATTGCATCATACATACCAATATGGTTGCTAAGGGCCTTGTCAGTAAGCAGGAATGGATTTTAACCATTCTACCTAACCAAGTCCCTCATGCATAAAATGTATGTCAGAGACAGCATCCTAAGCATGCATTGTTGTTGTCATCCAAAAGTGCATCATACATACCACTATGGTTGATGTGGGCCATGTCAGAAAGCCGGAATGGACTTGAACCATTCTACATAACCAAGTCTCTCATGCGTAAAATGTAGGTCAGAGACAGCATCAGAAGCATGCATTGTTGTTGTCATCCCAAAATGCATCATACATACCAATATGGTTGATGTGGGCCATGTCAGTAAGCTGAAATGGACTTTAACTTTTCTTCCTAACCAAGTCGCTCATGCGTAAAATGTAGGTCAGAGACAGCATCTGATGCATGCATTCCAGTCGTCACCCAAAATGCATCAGGCATACCAATATGGTTGATGTGGGGCATGTCAGTATACAGGAATGGACCTTAACCATTCTTCCTATATGGACGCTAGGGGTATCACATAAGCCCCCCACTTCGTGAGGTGAGCTAATCATAATCAGCAACATGAAACAAAGGTATTCAATGTACATGAAATTCAACTATGAAGTCTGTTTTAAGTAGTAATAAAGGGCTATGCTGAGTGCAGCATGATACGACCGCAGCATGTCGAACCTTGACATTTGAACAAATGTAATTCAAAATGAACTAGGACACAGTAAAGAGCTTGATACAGTAATTAAATGGACACAATAAAGAGCTTGACCAAGTTATTAGCTGCACACAAACTAAGGAAAATAAAAATTAGCCCTAATAATTCCTTATTTATATCGGAAATTGTAAGAGGTATGTCAAATTGGTCACATACTAACTACTTTAACTATATGATAAGAGGAATCCGAAGAAAGGAACCCCATTAAAGTCCAATACAAATATAAAAGATTTTACATATTCTGAAAATTGCAATTTCAACCCTTTTCACCCTTGCAGCTTGGAAACAGTAAGAGCTATGCCAAATCCATTGGCATACTACTGAAAGCTTATATCAAGAGAAATCCAAAGAAAAAAATCCCATCGAAATCCGATGAAAAATGAAAATTTTAGGTATTCTGCAAATTTGCAATCTTAACCAAATTCCGCCCCTCATAGCTCGGAAAAGAAACATGTTGTCAAAAATTTGATGGTGCAGCTCTTTATTTATTTTCAAAAGGAATTCATTGCAAAAAACTACATCAAAATCGGACTAAAAATAGATAAAATGAAATTTTTGAAAATCGCCCCTTTTGGGCCTCATTTATCTTGTAAACGGTACATGCCACATAAAATCCGATGGCATACTACTGACAGGAAATTTAATTAGGAACACAACGAAAGAAACCCCATCAAAATCCAACAAGAGCTGTCGGCAAAGCCAGACTAATACCACCTGCAACTGCATTTGAGTACCAAGGCATGTCATTTTGAAATTTGACCTTCAGCCACATGGTAATTGGAAAGTAAATCTAACAGAAATAAAGCCTGTCAGGACTGAAATTACAGGTTTTATTCCAATCAGTTCATATCTGGTACATGTACTTCATTTAAAGGGTAATACATTAAATAATATATACTTCGGTGGATACAAAGCTGATTTAACCAAGCTTTTGGCACAAAATGAGCAAGGATTTACTATCACTAAGGTCAAAGGTCAAGGTCACAGTGATCTAAATTTGGTGTGCGACACATTGTCTTCCTATGATGCATCCACACACCAAGTTTGATAATCCTAGGTGCTACTGTACAAAAGTTCTGTTCCAGACACAGTTTTACTATCATAAGGGTCAAAGGTCAAAGTCAAGGTCACAGTGACCTAAATTTGGTACGCAACACATCGTTTTCCCATGATGTATCCACACACCAAGTTTGATAATCCTAGGTGCTACGGTACAAAAGTTCTGCTCTGGACACAGTTTTACTATCATAAAGGTCAAAGGTCAAAGTCAAGGTCACAGTGACCTAAATTTGGTACGTGACACATTGTTTTCCCATGATGCATCCACACACCAAGTTTGATAATCCTAGGTGCTACGGTAAGAATGTTCTGCTCCGGACAGGAAATGCACATGGTTTTACTATCATGAAGGTCAAAGGTCAAAGTCAAGGTCACAGTGACCTAAATTTGATACGCGACACATCGTCTTCCCATGATGCATCCACACACCAAGTTTGATAATCCTAGGTGCTACGGTACAAATGTTCTGCTCCGGACCTGAAAGGGGACGGACGGACAGACGGACAGACATGGTGATTACTATATACCCCCCCAAAATTCGTTTGCGGGGGGTATAATAAAGGTTTTACATATTTCTAAAAATTGCAATTTTGGCCCTTTTGACCCTTAATAGCTTGGAAACGGTAAGAGCTATGCCAAATCTGTCGACATACTACTTAAAGCCTACAATGAGAGGAATCAAAAGAAAAAAATCCCATTGAAATTGGATGAAAAATAAAAATTTTAGGTTATTCCCATGTTTTCAATTTTTGCCCCGTTGGGCCCTCATAGATTGGAAAAGGAACTAGAGGCTCACATGAGCCTGTATCGTTCACCTGGCGACTGGTTTTATTCATTGTCACCAATAGACCATCCATTCATACTATAAATCAGTTTACCAGATGTTACATTTTCATTCTTGGATGAGGTACAAACCAAAAAATCACAAACTTTGGAAGGGATCACCCAAAGACAATTGTAACCAAGTTTGGTTCCAATTGGCTCAGTAGGTTCAGAGGAGAAGACATTTGAATGCAATTCCCATAGAGTCCCTGTATTAAACTATGTTCCCTGCTGGCAGCCATCTTGGATGAGGTACGAACGTAAAAATCACAAATTTTAAAGGGGACCACCCAAGGACTATTGTGACCAAGTTTGGTTCAGTTTGACTTGGTAGTTTCAGAGAAGATCTTTGAATACATTTCCCATAGGGTCCTATGTTAAACTATGTCCCGTGCTGGCGACCATCTTGGATGAAGTACGAACATAAAAATCACAAACTTTAATAAAGGGGACCATCCAAAGACTATTGTAACCAAGTTTGGTTCTAATTGGCTCAGTGGGTTCAGAGGAGAAGACATTTGAATGCATTTCCCATAGGGTCCCTATGTTAAACTGTGCTCCACGCTGGTAGCCATCTTGGATGAGATATGAACGTAAAAATCACAAACTTTAAAAGGGACCACTAAAGGACTATTGTGACCAAGTTTGGTTCAGTTTGACTTGGCAGTTTCAGAGAAGATCTTTGAATACATTTCCCATAGGGTCCTATGTTAAACTATGTCCCGTGCTGGCGACCATCTTGGATGAAGTACGAATATAAAAATCACAAACTTTAAAGGGGACCATCCAAAGACTACTGTGACAAAATTTGGTCCCCATTGGCTCAGTAGTTTCAGAGGAGAAGATCTTGGATGAGATGCGAACTTGCTGGACATATGTAGAAATTGTAGTTCTGGAAAACCTCAACACTTTTGCAATTCACATTTAACCTTTATCTCAAACAGTTTTTGAAATGAAAGTAAAAACGTTCAAAAATTGTGAAAATTCAAAGAAAAACTGGCAATAACTCCTATGTGGGTTGTCAGATTCTCTTCAAAATTGCAGAACATGTAGATCTTACTTTGCTGACCATTTTTGTTAGATAAACTTCACTTCTATCTTCTACCATTTTCAATATATGTGACTAAAAGTAACGAAAAACTGAAATTTTTATGGAAAAGGGGCAATAACTCCAAGACGGGTAAACAGATATTCTTCAAAATTGCAGGGCAGGTAGATCTCATCATGTTGATCATTTTTACTTCAGTCAGAATTTTGATATCTGTAATAGTTTTCGAGTAATTTGCAAATAACAGCAATTTACCCCTATGTTCTATTTTTAGTAACAGCAGCCATGTTGTTTGGTTTACGGTCATAAAAATCATAAACTTGAAAGAGCATGCCCTGGTGATGATTCAGGCCAAGTTTGGTTAGTATTGGCCCAGTAGTTTCAGAGGAGAAGATCTTTGAATAAAAGTTAAAGGACGGACGGACGACGAGTGATGGCAAAAGCTCACATGGCCTTTGGCCAGGTGAGCTAACAAGTTATCAAAAATCTAATGGTGCAGCCCTATATTAATTTTTCATAAGGAATCCACTGCAAAAAACTGCATCAAAATCCGACTAAAAATAAAAAAATTAAATTTTTGAAATTGGCCCCCTTTGGGCCCCATATATCTCGTGAACGGTACATGCCACACGAAATCCGACTGGAAATTTCCTGAGGAAGACACTGAAAGAAACCCCATCAAAATCCGATAAATAATAAAGATTCTACAGTCAAATATGTTAAAACATCAAATTTAACCCTTTTTGGCCCCTTTTTTCAAAACGGGTGGGGCCACAATGACCAAAACTGAGCCAAGCCTTCCTTTTGTGCCAAAGAACATTGTGTTAAAATTTCATAAGGATTGGTCAACTTAAACTAAAGTTATTGACCAAAAACAAAAGTGTATACAGACAACGACGACGATGACAGCACCATACCATTATACGACCGCAAAAATGTTTGCGGTCATATAAAAACAGGAGGGGCCAAAACAACCAAAACCCACCCAACCTTCCTTTTGTGTCAAGGAACACTGTGTTAAAATTTCATAAGGATTGGTCAACTGGAACTTAAGTTATTGACCAAAAACAAAAGTGTCTACAGACGACGACAACAACGATGACGACGACAGTGCCATACCATTATACGACCTAAAATTTTTTGCAGTCGTATAAAAAATGTAAGTTTACTTAAGTATATTAAAGTGTGTAAATAATTGATTGGTAAATGAATTATTTGGCGCTTATATACAATATTTGAGATGAAAAAAGTTTGTCATGTGTTATGACCTGATTTTTTACCATCCAATGCAGGTCATGACCAGATTTTGGGTCATAGGAGGTTGACAGCTATGAGATATAGTTTCAGATAAAAAGACAAGAATGAGAAACTATGTCCCCATGTTTATGAAATTAAAAGAACATGAAATTTTCCTTATTATATTCAGATGGTAAAACTGTAATTTTCTTTTCATTCAACATTTAATGTGACTTCTTATATAAAATACTGTAGATATTGTATTCATGGACTGAGTAATTTATAAATTGTTGGAACTCCTATACATAAGATGAAAGTGGTACATAATTGATGCAGTTTAATTAGGACAATCAATTTACGTAAAGAAACTGAAAAGTTATTTAATCAAATATTTTGTAACAAAAGTGTATATCAACTAGAGACAAAATTTTTACATGCAGATTTCAGATCAAAATAAGAATACTTGTATCCTGATTCTAATGTTCTTTTTGGTTTTACATTTTGTCCTTCAAGGATAACTTTTGCACGTTCGTTTCCGAACATTAAGTTCATAGCAAATTCTGGTGTTGGTAAAATTGCAGGTCTACACATTGCACTGGCAAAAGCTTTAGTAAAGTCTGAGTTTCTTGCAGATTCAGCTGTTCCATTTAAAACACCATGAACATTGTCATTTGTAATACTATGGACAAATATTCCAACAAGATCTGTTACATGTATCCATGGCAACCACTGCTTTCCGCTTCCTACATTCCCACCCAGTCCAAAATAAAATGGATAATATAACTGTTTAATCATGCCACCATCTCTACCCAGTACCACACCTGTAAGATAAAAAAGTCAAATCTTATCCTCATTTTACATATGTTTCCAAAGTAATACAATATTATGGTATATTTATGGTCAGTGAATTTTTTATTAGGGGAGAGCGTAGTTAGAGCCCCAATATTAAATTTACTGACCGTGTATATACCATATCAGGTCACTAACATACTGTGTAATGTTTATATCCTACCAATAGTCCAGCAAACATATAAGAAAACTTGTGAAAACTGCAACAAATGTATCGATGTTTACATGATGACATCGTGTTATGGCTGCCTTTGAACAAATATTTTTCAGTCACCATATATTGAATATATGCTGTCAGCTAGTGACATCTTTTGACCAATCAACATTTCGGAAATATACTAGAGGTTTGATGTATTGTTTTTGGCTGACTTTGTTTACCGATATGTAGAATCTTCTAAACTGTATGAGTCCATAAAAGCAAAGCCAAAACTGTGGCCTGTTTACATTTTTGCATTTTAGTTATATGATTAACACATGTACTATGCGTCACTTTGGCAGTATAAAACATTCTTACTTTCCTGAAAGCAGCCCTTGTTCATTCCTGCTATTTTCATTAATTTATTTGATTTAACCTGTATTATATTTTTAGTAGAAAAATTCAGATTTCATGTACATTGCATGGCTTTTTTCACTTGAACTCTATGGGCACACATGACCTTTTATGCAATATCATCAAATGTTTCAGTTTAGAGTACCGATGCAAGTCATCTCTGATTTATTCTTTAAAAAGATCAAAGGAAAAAACTAAATTCGTGCTACAATTTAGGTTGTTGCCTACTTTTCAAGGAGTTAGATGTTCAAATATGTTCATTTTGGTGACTATCTAGGTTTTCAATAACAAACTTAGAAGGCAACTGCCATCAGCTTGATCATTCATGCAATACCAAATTACTATATATACAAGGCAAACACAATATATCACCTGACACCACTTATTTAGAACAGGAATAATTTTTGACAACAGGAGAGGGAGGTGTTATACAGTGGAACCTCCGAATACCTGCCTCCGTCGGGACCAAAGAAATCGGCCGGTTTTACGAGGTTCCGGTTTTCGGAGGTTCCAAAATCCGGTCTTCAAAGTCCGAACTCTAATACCGGACATGTAATATATGATATTTAAGGTCAGTTTAGGCTGTGACTTAACTATTTCAGTATATTTCCCTGCGTTATTATAAATTTCAATCAATATTGTCAGTAATCTGTTCAAATACAGTTATTTATCAATCAAGATGGCAAGAGATTTCTGACAAATTTAATAAACTTGGTTGATTTCATTGTCCGCGGGAAAAATTCGTCCGGTTTTCAGAGTTCAATTAAGAAGAAAATATAGGTTTGGGACCGATCTATATGGCCGGAATTCGGAATTCAGGGGGGCCGGTTTTCAGAGGAATTTTTTACTTATTTATATAGGTAAAAATTCCGGACCGAAACATATTGTTCGGTTTATAGAGGAATCCGGTTTTTAGAGGGGCCGGTTTTCAGGAGTTCCACTGTATCAATTATTTACTCTAAAAATATGGATACATGTATCTAGTTAAAAATACAAAAATTAAAGTAAATATTCTTTTGGTTATCATTCCTTCAAACTTTGATTCCATTTAGGAAAATTGACTTCTTTGAGAACAAAAAATATCAATAGATGCCAACTGATTGCCACTCCAAATATGGTACAATGTTCTAGGATACTTAATATATCTATAAGATCTTAATCCTCATTTATGCTTAGGACCTATATACCTGACAATAACTTGTCTAACATTTTGAGATTCTGGTAATTCTGCAGCCTTCTCCTAGTCTATGACTAACTGTGACAGGAAATAATATTGTTCTCTAACCAACATACCTGATCTAATAATAACTTGTCTAACATAAAGAGATTCTGGTAATTCTGCATCTTTTTCCCAGTCTACGACTAACTGTGACAGGAAATCATATGGTTCTCTAACCAACAAACTTGATCTAATAATAACTTGTCTAACATTAAGAGATTCTGGTAATTCTGCAGCTTTTTCCCAATCTACGACTAACTGTGACAGGAAATCATATGGTTCTCTAACCAACATACCTGATCTAACAATAACTTGTCTAACAAGAGATTCTGGTAATTCTGCAGCTTTTTCCCAGTCTACAACTAACTGTGACAGGAAATCATATTGTTCTTTAACTAACATACCTGATCTAACAATGACTTGTCTAACATTAAGAGATTCTGGTAATTCTGCATCTTTTTCCCAGTCTACGACTAACTGTGACAGGAAATCATATGGTTCTCTAACCAACATACCTGATCTAACACATTAAGAGATTCTGGTAATTCTGCAGCTTTTTCCCAGTCTACGACTAACTGTGACAGGAAATCATATGGTTCTCTAACCAACATACTTGATCTAACAAAAACTTGTCTAACATTAAGAGATTCTGGTAATTCTGCAGCTTTTTCCCAGTCTACAACTAACTGTGACAGGAAATCATATTGTTCTCTAATTAACATACCTGATCTAACAATAACTTATCTAACATTAAGAGATTCTGGTAATTCTGCAGCTTTTCCCCAGTCTACAACTAACTGTGACAGGAAATCATATTGTTCTCTTATTAACATACCTGATCTAACAATAACTTGTCTAACATTAAGAGATTCTGGTAATTCTGCAGCTTTTTCCCAGTCTACGACTAACTGTGACAGGAAATCATATGGTTCTACTTTACTTTCCTCTGTGTATTCTACAGTAGGACTTGGTTTGTAGATAGCTAAAATATTGATTATATAAATCAGCTTTGGTGATTGGATATGCAGACATTCACAACTATATATCCAAATTCAGCAAAATAAAACTGTATCATTTAGCACAAGGCTCAAGGCAACTATACATTTTTCCTATATATCCCATGAAAATCAGTGGTTGAAACTTTGCAAGGCTCTGTAACTTGAAGAAGATTGAAATTCATCATTCAATCTCCACTGTCGGGAGGGTGGTCTTATTGTAAGTAAAACATGCTATATATATTGCTATATAACAAGGAATTTTTTTTTTGTAAATAGATTAGATACTTTAATTTCCTATTTTCTCATGTTTTTATTAGATGTGTAAAATATTATTACGATACATACTTTTTGATATTTTCTTATGAAATGTTAGCTACCCTTAAGTTCAAACAAGTACCAGTATATAACACTTGAATTATCATAAAACTTAAACGCAACTTTTTCCTGAATAATCATTCCCAAAAAGTAATGATGCTTTACTAACATGTACACACGATAATAATCCAAAAATTCGAACCCTTGTGTGTTAAGTTTTTCTTTTTACTTATATACATGTTCATTTTATTTGTTCAGTTACAAGTAACAGTGGAGTTTGTCTCTTGTGCAGTGTGACGTCGGTAAAAAGATTCCCCGTAATTGAAATGTATTCTCTGTTATTTTGTCAGTTATGGTGTTCTTGTTCATGTGGGAATTTCTCATACGAATACACATACAAAATTTTACATTTGGCTTTCATTTTGTAAAAATTAAACTATTGTTCTGGACATCTGTACATATACCCACATATCCTGATTTTACTTGCCAAGTTTTCCTACAATCAACTCGATGAGTGCCCTGTGATCATTATAGTCCATTGTGTATGACCTTACCGGTCTACTTGTTGCTATTGTGTAACCAATTTAACAATTTGATTATTCTGTTCACATTATATTTTTGACCAATTGGTATAGCGATACTACAACATATATTGGAAAAAGTTTTTGGTGGATTGCTATTGTTAACTAATCAACACACTCAGTGTCCTTTTGAATTGTTCAACAATACTATTGTATATCAATCTGTAATAGCCAGTAAATTCCGCTCAAACCGGTGCTAGGGGCTGATTTGAAGGTAGGAGTGTTTGCTCTTTGTTGAAGGCCTCATAGTGACTTCAAGATGAAGATTAACATGAAAGTGTGGTTCCATTTTCTTGATCTTGCCATGTATTTATAGGGATTTTGTCCACAGTTCATTTATTCCATATCCCTTTATTTGTTCATGAACCTGGAAAGAGTGAAATAAAATGTCTTTTGGCAAATTTCCAAAAGCATTTCGGTATTTCATTTACAATTTTTCACTGAATATACATCTATAGCAACTCCTTCAAAACTCTTGTCTTTTATCTGTTAATCAAACAATCACAGATCATAGAAAATTTCATACCTATCTGTATTGGCTTTTATGGCAGATTTTCTGGATCATTAACATATTTTATTTGCAATCCATCATTTAATATACCTATATTCCTCTAGTAACACCTACAAGAACATCTTCAAAACTCCTGTCCTTTGTCTGTTAAACAAATAATCAAGAGTTCTAAGGAATTCTATTGTATACCAATTTGTACTGCCTGAAGGGATTTACCTTGATACTCCAGTGATGGATGACAAACTGGTATTCAATAGAATTCTATAGAACTTTGATTGGTTGATGAATAGACAATAGACAAGAGTTGAGTAGGAGTTGTTATAGGTGTAACTTGAGGAATATTAGTATGTTCATTGATGAATTGCAAATATAATATGTTAATGATCAAGGAAATCTGCCATAAGTGTTTACCTTGATACCCTACTAGTGATGAAAAATAGGTATACAAAAGTTTTCTATAGTGCTTTGTTTGTTTTAATAACAGACAAAAGATAGCTGGTGTAACTGAAGGAATATATACATTTATTGAAGAATTTCCAGTGTAATAATTCAATGCTTCAGAAAATATTACTTTAAAAAAAATCATCTTTTCTTAAACAGACCAATTTTCTAACAAAAACCTGTTAATGCACTACCGGTAGTTTGGCTTTCTAGATATTGTTTGTTGAAATTTGTAAGACTCAAAATGAATGTAATTTTGGAATTTGGTCATTTTGTTAGAGAAGCGTCATCTGCTGAAAACTGCATTTAGTTAAACTGCTGCTTATTGATTAATTGAATAGAATTTAAACTTCAACAATTATCTTTACACAAATTACCACACCTACCAACTCCAGACACAGTTGTAAATACTTTTGGTCGATTCTTCGATGAAACTATGGCATCGGCTAAGATTTTTGTTGTTTGTACTCTACTTTTTACAACTTCATCTTTGAATTCTTTGTTCCATCTATAATAAAATTACTAAAGGATAGATTATTAGTTTGAGGTGTTTTATATAAATTTGAAATGAAGACCAAAACGGAACATTATGAATTTCAATTTTTAATTTTTTTTTTACCAATTAATGAGACCCTAATAACTAAAATCCCAAACTACTATTCCCTTAACTTTATTTTGTCCACTGTCATTTTCATTCATGGTCAATAATTATGGTCATAAACTTCCATGGGAAATATTCCCAATGGTACTAGTTCTGATTTACTGTTATTTACTCAAGACAATTTAGTTCAATTTTACTGAGTTTTTTCTCAGTTTTTGCTTTCATCTAATAATTGTTTTCATCTGCATAACGATGTGATTTCAATTCTTTTGTTTTGAATTTGAAACCTTTCATATCTACTCATATACTAAACATATTACATGTTTATTCTAATAAACAACATTTTAAAGCCCACTAGAGCCTCTACATTAATAGGACATAAAGTATAGGATTAGGAGCAAATTCAACTTCATTGTGAATTCTCAAAATCTTATTTTGATGTTCATTACATGCATTGATTGTTTTAAATTTGTATGCTTGTAAGGCTCAACTAGAGTATACAGTATAAGTATTACACATTCATATGCAGTTAAAATGTTGGTTTTCATTGGAAATTGTGGCATTGCTAGTAGACAGACTGGTATATTGCATATTGACTCATAAGGGCTATTCCATTTAAAATTCCCACCGGGGGGTGGAACACCATTTAATTTTTTTTCTGTTGGTGGTGGGTAAATTTCTATTATATCCTAAAAGTGTAATTGAATATTCATTTTTTTTTTTCTCTTGGTGGGGGGTATAAAAATAAGTGGCGTTCCACCCCCTGGTGGGAATTTTTACTGGAATAGCCCAAAGAACATTGACAAATTAACACTGACCTATTAACATATTGACAGATCAACAAATCTACACATCGACACATTTACATTGACATATCGATACTGTGACATATCAATATATCGGAAGATTACAAATAGCACATCAAAACATTTACCCTTCCACTAACCTTAGTCTTAACTGTTACCCTAACCCTAGATGTAGTCTTAACACTAACACTAACCTCAACTCAAGCTAAACGCCGACCACAACCATAACCCCATCCCTAACCCTACTCTAACTCTTTCCCTAATCCTAACCTGAACCCATAACCCTACACAATCATTACCCCAAACTAATCCAAATCCTAAAACTTACTTAACGTCAATCCTAACCACAACTCTAACCTTACATTAATCCTAAATAACACTCTTGCCCTAAACATTAGCCAAGCACTAACCCTTACACTACCTTAACCCTTCTGTAACCCTTACACTTATCATAACTGTAACCCTACCCTAATCCACACCCTAAATTTACCCTAACCCTATGTGTCTAAGTGTTGATCTGTAAAGGTATGGTGCATTTTGTGTCAATGTGTCGATGTTTTTTGTTTTTTTAACTGATAGATTTGTCTATTTATTCATTATTAATCCATTGGTGAGAAATTTCTTCCATATACTCCAGTTGATCCACATTAACAATTACAAATATTCAGAAAGATTGTAAAGAAAATGTAATATATAAAAATAAAGTAAAGTTACAACTCCAACAACATTTCCAGATGTAAAATAACAGAAAACAAACAATCAAATGCCAAAAAAATATAATGGGCATGCAAGTGCAGCATAATAGGACTGTAGCAAATCAAACAGGGGTTATAGAGACAAATGACGATGGGCACAATACAGTACTTTGTTGAAAGAGAATTTGGCCCTTTATTATTGCAAAACAAATAGGAAAATCTCCTAGCATTAGGAATTTTTTTCCTTTGCCCATTTGATCAAGAGTTGATTTTCAATAAAACCCCCAAAAGCAGATTCACACTTGTACAATAGGTATTGTTTAAATGTAATGCTTCAGTTCATCATTCAACAAAGGATTCATTTTGGTCCATCAGCTAATGATACTCTGGTATTTTATTACATGTTTTGCAACAACGGTAAGAGCTACACAAAATTTGTCAAAACAGAACTGAAAGATTACCTCAAGAAGAATTCAGTGAGACAAACCCAGGTTAAATCTATTGAAAAATAAAAATTGTAGATAATCAAAATTTAGAACCCTCAGGCCCCTATAGATCAGAAATGGTAACAGCTACACAAAATTTGTCGACACACTGTTGAAAGATTACTTCAAGAAGAATCAAAAGAAACAACCATTAGGCCCTAAATAGCTCAGAAATGGTAAGAGCTACAATAAATTCGTTGAACACTATAGAAAGCATACGTCAACAAAATTCCAAAGACACCAGCCTGATTTTCTGACAAAAAATTAAATTTTAGGTATCTGATTGAAGTGTAAGCCAAGGAAAATCTTCCTGAAATTTGGTAGTGATCTATTCAATAGAACCAAAGTTATGCTGTTCCTAAACACAGATGCACTTGCCATACCTAAATACAACCAGAAAACTTTGTGGTCGTATTAAAACTAAAAGCATCAAAACCAAAAACTTTACTTACTGCTTTTAAGATACTGACTATTATTAATAGAAAACATCTTTAATTCCCGTTTTGGGCATTTAAGAACATATAATAATATAATAAAATTTTTACATTTTTTAGAAGCAAGAATTTCATGTTTTGCAACAAGCCCAATAATTGGTGCAAAATGAGTTGCAAAATGAGGTTGGCCATTACTATTCACAATGTCCTTGATTATGCCTGCATTGTGATGCCACTCAAAATTAAGCACACAATCACAGATAAAGTTTAAGCCTACTACTTCATTTTTGAAAGTTAAATCATTGTTATATCTTAAATCTAAAGGTATTATGCATAAAAGGCCATAGAAATTATTCCATAAAGAAATTTTGGATTATTTGAAAATTTATTTCATATAAACAGCATGTGTAAGAATAATTAAGAACCGGGGTATGGTCATTTGCTTGCCTGTTAGAAAACTTGGCAATTGAAAACAAAGCTAGGGTTAACTGATTGGGAATATTTATATAACTTTTTAAAATAGTGCAAATGTGAATACAAAAACATGTTCAAAAGTCATATACTAAGAGATATATACAGCTTCATGAGTTACAACAGTGATAGTAGAAGTTGCTATGTTTCCATTCAGAAAAACTTGTAAAAATCATAGTACACAGCTGGATTTTTTTATGAATGAACAGCATGATGAATTGCAAATGTCAAGTAAAGCTACATTTTCAAGCTGTATTTTGTTTGAACTACACATACTTTTAATTTTGAGCATTTTAAATAATAAGAATAAGTTTCTCACTATCTGAACTACATGTATGTTTATGCATATTTGTGATATATGGACAGGTATGTAAATGTATTGACATAGATATGTTAAATCCATGCAAGAATATAGTGCACAAAAATTAACAAAACCACTTTACCGTGTAATTAAGGTCAAATTTACTTTAAAGATATCAGACTGGCATGTACCAACTAAGATGTAACATAAAAACCTAACAAACAAAAAAAAGATGTCTAGGCCTTACAATTGCTGAGTAATGGACATAAATGAACATGGAAAAAAGTCTCAAGAGCCTGTATCACTCACCTGGACCATGGCTGACACATTAAGTCAAAATAATCCCATTGTTTAAGGGTCTCATTATCAAGTTTGCTTATAGACATTGATGTCACATAATCCAAAATTTAACTATGTTTTCCACTGGCAGCTATTTTTTGTGGGATCAGACCAATAAACACCTTTCCTTGAAGACCATCTAAGGACCACTGTACCTCACTTTGGTTCTAATTGGCCTAGTATTTTAAGAGCAGATCTTTGAATGAAATCCAAGGTTCCAATTGGCCAAGTAGTTTCAGAGGAGATCTTTAAATACATTTCCCCATGGGTTCCAATGCTAAACTATGTTTCCCGCTGGCCACCATCTTGGATGCTTTGCGGACATGCTGGACACATTTTAATAAAGGGCTACGCTGAGCGCAGCATGATACGACCGCACCATGCCGACCACTGAAATTTCAACAAAAGTAGTTTAAAGTGAATGTGGACACAGTAAAGAGCTTGACACAATAATTAGATGGACACAAAAAGAAGCTAGACACAGTTATTAGCTTGAAACAAAATAGGGAATAAATAAACCCTTTTGATTACTTACTGATAAAAAACCGTAAGAGCTATGCAAATATGTACTATCAACTAAAACTTAACATCCATAGAAATTCAAAGAAAAAAAAACCATCGAAATCTCATGAAAAATAAAGATATGACATATTTAGAAAAATTGCATTTTTGGCCCCTTTGACCCCTTGTAGCTCGCAAATGGTAAGACCTACACAAAATCCGTTGACATACTACTGAAAGCTTAGATCAAGAGGAATCCAAAGAAAAAAATCCCATCGAAATCCGATGAAAAATAAAGATTTTACATATTTAGAAAAATTGCATTTTTGGCCCCTTTGACCCCTTGTAGCTCAGTAACGGTAAGACCTACACAAAATCCGTTGGCATATTACTGAAAGCTTAGATCAAGAGGAATCCAAAGAAAAAAATCCCATCGAAATCGGATGAAAAATAAAGATTTGGCATATTTAGAAAAATTGCAATTTTGGCCCCTTTGACCCCTTGTAGCTCGGAAACGGTAAGA
>MJUU01064820.1:100248-116390 GCA_002080025.1 Modiolus philippinarum
TAGGACTAACATTTTCACCAACTGAATTTCAAAAATATTTGATTCCAATTTTGGTAAATTTCCTGAAAGTCTCAAAGACCACTTATATTTTGGAATTCTACCTAGCAACCATACTGTTAGGATTTGTTTCTATTATGGCAATCATTTTCACCAATTGGATTTCAAAAATATTTGATTCCTATTTTGGTAAATTTCCTGAAAGCATCAAAGACCTTTTATTTTTTGGAATTCTACCCAGCAACCATACTGTTAGGGTTTGTTTCTATTAGGGCAATCATTTTCACCTATTCGATCTAGAAAAATAATTGATTCCAAATTTGGTAAATTTCCTGAAAGTGTCAAAGACCACTTATTTTTTGGAATTCTACCTAGCAACCATACTGTTAGGATTTGTTTCGATTAGGGCAGTCATTTTCACCAATTGGATTTTCAAAATAATTGATTCCAAATTTGGTAAATTTCCTGAAAGTGTCAAAGACCCCTTATTTTTTGGAATTCTACCTAGCAACAATAATGTTAGGATTTGTTTCGATTAGGGCAATCATTTTCACCAATTGGATTTTCAAAATAATTGATTCCAAATTTGGTGAAAGTCTCAAAGAAAACTCATTTTTGGAAATTCTACCTAGCAACCGTATATCCTTGTATTCTTTCTTAGTAAAAATAGTGACTATCAATAATTTTTTTAAAAAATGTTGAGGAAAATTACCCCAAAGGTCTATAACAACTATTTCTGTGTCAAACAGGTGAGTGCAGGGATGGCCATCTTTTCTGATGGCACCACTTCTAGTTTTTTTACATTAAAACGCCTCTTCATGTCAGAAATATTTTTTTTTTTAAATTTACAGTACAGAGAAGTCTTTCACTTTTGTTGCAGTTGTTTATGCTGCTTTTAGACTGTATAGTTTTCAATTGGACATTGTTTCTCAGTAAAAACAATGTAAATAAAATAGAAATACTTTTTGTGAAGCTTTTGCAAAGACAAATATATACAAAGTTTTATTGAATTGCATTTATATCAGTAGAACTGAAAGGAAAATCAGGATTGTTACAACTGAATGTAAATTACTAGTAAGGTGAATTACTCTATAACATATGTTTTGTTTCTGTTTTGCTTTCATATGGAGTAAATGTACATGAGACAAAGTCTCAACAAATACATGGCAGAGCCAAGCAATGGAACAATGCTTTTATTGTTGTTCTTCATCTTGAAGTCACCATTAGCCCTTCAACAATGAGCTTTGCTCATACAAGATATCCCCTAGCACCTTTTTGAGCAGAATTTATTTGTAATTGTCGAACAATGTGACATCAATGTTTTATTTAGCCCTGACATGAATGCTGGATCTTCAATGAATATAAAATTAACTGGCAAAGCATTCCTACAATCACTGTCTTCTGTTGCCCAACACAAAACAAGTGTGTCCTAAGCTAGTGGACAGACAAAACATCATAGACACAAACACAGGGCGCTCATAAAGTGGATTGTAAGAAAATTTGGTGAGTGCCCTAAGTTTGTCGACACAGATCTGAGGACACTGTACTTGCTGTACATTGTAAATGAGTGTACTGTGAATGTGTTAAATTGCCTTAATTTATATTATGACATATAATTTCTCAGTTAGACCTTTACTATCTAGTTCTGTTTTGGGACCATTTGGGTCGTTGTGGTTCTTCTTTGATGAAATTCCTTCAGTTTGATATAGTACTCGTAAGTTCTGATTAATTGGTGTTGTTGTAGCTAGCAGTATGCAGTGCCCAGTCTACATTTCAATAAGGGAATAATAGATTGGGGAATGAAGTACATTGTATAAAGAAAAATACAATATGCTGGACATGGTATGTATATGCAGAGACCGAATAAGTTAACAGGTGTCAAGTACTACAAATACAAATACTGTAAACGTACTAATGTTTGCAGTGTACTGTTTTTCGCTATTTTCGCTGTTGACATAAAAATGCGAAAATTAGTGCCCTTGAATATCCCAGAAACACTCAAACAGTAATAATATTTTATTTGTTCCTAAAAACAGCGAAAATTGATACACGCGAATAAGTCCAAGTTCAAGAAACCGCGAAAATAAGCAACCGCGAAAATTAATATGCTTACAGTATTTTATTTCCATAGATGGGGCCCACAGAGAGGCATGTGTGACATATAAATTTGCAAAGATAACAATAAAAGAGAAATCAAAATTTTAAATGCATCAAATCTAGTTATAATTAGTTTATAAGTACTAATCTACAACACCTTACTCCTGGATTGGTCTTGGTGCAGTTCCCTTGTGAATTGTGGCATGTACATGTAATTGTAGTTTTACTCTTATATTCACTTTGATAAAATGTGTACAAGGTGAAATAAATTTTTCCTCTGATTTTTCTACTGGTCAGGCAGACCTTTTGATTGGTAATATGCACTGGTCCGTAGTGAAATACCAAGGCCTATTGTTAAACTGAAAATTGGTAATTTGATAATAGCTCAGATAAAGGGCATTCTTACAATCTTTTAAAAAACAGGTTTCACACACATAATACAGTCAAATCGTCTTAGTCCGAAACTTAACATAGCTGAAAGGTTTAATGAGGATATGAATGCCCTTCACCCTTAACCGTGAAACTGCCTTTTCCTGCTATTGCTAACATCTTCATCGATCAAATTTTTACTGTGAATCGCCAAAAAAGTTATCCTGAATCGTGAAAGGCTTAAAATGTCCTACCATTATGTGATACGACTGAAATGTTTCCCGTTAACCTCAAAAGAGTACCCCCATTCACACCCTCTTTAAAGACCAAAGCATCTGAAAATCTGTTCTATCTATCTATATATATATACCTCTATATACTGCAGCACCCTCTTTCGAGTATTATGTGCAGCGTGCACGTCAGTGCAATAGTAAAATCAGTAGTGCAATATTATACATTGAGTGATTAAAAGGACTTTGTTTGGGAGCACCCCAACATGTACGTCAATGTTGACATTGTCGATTTTGTGCACCCCCCTTTTTCCCTACAGTACAAAGAGCTAAACGCAATAATGTTTTACTATTCATAACTTTAAACTATTGTATTGATTGCTTATTTATTGTTAAAATTACCAATCAAAGCCCTCATAATCGATCCCCTTTAATGCAAATCTCAGTTTCGGGGAGATGTGTGTTGTTTCGTAAGTAGCAGCCGAAAAATTAGTTTCGTATGAAGAGTACTATGTACTTACATCTTAGTTGATATTATTAATTAAATATTTTTTTAATTAGAAGAGGATATGTAGAAAATTTCTATATGAACTCTGTGTGAGTCGATATGCGAAAATTTCAATAGGTGTGTTCGATAGAAATATAAAAAAAAATCTCAGACTAAAAATACATTTTCCCCTTTTCCTAAATCAAAAAGCTAAACGTATTGTTATTAGAATTGACTTAAGACCCGTCTTACAGGGCAGTCTTAATTTTTGTTGATAATTTCTCCATTACTTAGACTTTTAAAAAACAAAACAAAAGTTTGAAAATAATCGAACGCACCGCTAGATCTTCAGAGAAACGTCAAGTGAGGTCAAGCATTGGTGGAAAGAGAACAAGTCTGAAAATCATGCCTGTTATATTATTGGAACGTATACCATTGCCTAGTCTTCGTACATACACCAGTCTATCTGTTCTTTTATTGTCATGTTCTGTTTTCTATGCTTACCAATGTGTTGTTACGTTCCAAACCAATACGACAAACTTGACGCAAGATGCAACTCCCATGCCGGAAACAATATTGAATAACGATTCAAGTGACGACCCAGTTGTAGCAAAAGAACCATTACCTGATGAATTCGATCTTGAACTTCCATATGAAAGTTTTTGGTGGAATGTATTCTTCGTTCTTACATCAGAAATATGGTGTGTCTGGGTAAGTATACATAATCTGCTGCTGGATGGTAACTGGTCTGTTCCCCCACTGTACAGTTGAGGGTACGAATGGGTGTGCCAATATGACGGTTAATGGTAAAAAAAAATAACGCTAAATGACGTTTACCGTAAAATTTTAGCCCTCACGATAAATTTGCCAGATATTTCTACAAAATTTGTTTAGACAAATGATGATGTTTTTTATCCAATTTACGATATAAACCTTACAAAATCCAAGTAATTTCACAAATCACACTTAAATATTTTGATGATAAATGGTAAAAATTTGACCCATTTGATGTTAACAAGAGCTGAAAAGAGGCGTTTGATGGTTAACGATAAAGGGCATTCATACCCTTACATCATGACATGGGTCCATTTGTGCAATACATGTATATATTCATCTTTACATTCATCTGCGACAATCTACATTGTTTTC
This sequence comes from Modiolus philippinarum, assembly GCA_002080025.1. NCBI lineage: Eukaryota > Metazoa > Mollusca > Bivalvia > Mytilida > Modiolidae > Modiolus > Modiolus philippinarum. The sequence goes on from MJUU01064820.1 coordinate 104,578, forward strand.
ATATTAATTCAAAATAAAGGAATGAAAAATGTATTTTTGACAAAGGAAATAACTTTGACAATTTTGCTTCAATGGTAAACAGGTAAACAATCCAAACAATAACACTTCTACCTCATTTAGACAAGAGCTCAATTTCTATTATGCTATATTTCAACGACTTCCCTGTCTGAACATCAACTGAATTATTGTTGAATGTATCCTGAAAAAAGAATTTTCACATTAAATGACTACATATACGTTAAACTTCAGCCTACCACAAATAAACTTGACAAATTAATCAAGTTGGTATAAAGAAAGGGAAAAATTTATTGAAAATATCAGAATATTATTTGTTTGTACAACTTCACTAATTCAGAAACCAGTTGGGCTCATATGTTAATTTACTCCTTATACATGTTAAAGGAGACGATATAGTTCCAATATAGCAGGGATGAACATTGGAAATGTTGATTCAACCATTTTTTTTTTTTTACTAATTATCTACTAGATAATGAAAATATATATATATTTTCTTTTTTTGAGATCTTGACTCTCTGAGTAATCATGCTTCGTAAAATAATTTTGTTTTGGAAACAGATTTATATCAAAGCTTTGGCTATGGTTTCCGGATCCCTTTTAACTATGTCAAAATGTCTTTGTAATGTACGTGTGTATTTAAATGTTATATTGTTATATGTGATTTAGTTAATAGAATATGTTTACACCAACATTGGAATATTGGAAAGTGGCCAGCTGGGCACCTAGAAAACAGAATTCAGTAGCCCAGCCAATAATTTACTAGTCCAGTACTGTTTTGTCAACCAAAATTTCAGGATATTTCAGTAGCCACCTGGGCTAACTGGTTTTAAAATTTTAGTAGCCCAGGTCAATTTTTAGGGGCCTTGGGCTACTGGGCCCCTGGTAATTTGCATCCCTGATTATAGTGTTTATTTTGTTACATATGAATTCATGTCAAATCGGCATCGCCCCAGTATAAATCCCGCCACTATTTTTCAAAATGCCTCAGGTGTATATACTGTTGTAAAAATCGCCCCACTCACAAAATTTGTCAGTATTGTTGTGATATACAGTTGTGAAAATTGTCCCACTGATTTTCAAATCGCCCCACTTTTAAATCATGTCGGATTGATGATAATATATATGATGAAGTCATAAAAATTCCTCCAATGATGCCAAATTCTCCCCACTCCCAAGAAGTATCTATTATAGTATATCACAATGAAGTTGTAAAAAACGCCCCAAAAATCGATATCAAATCACCCAACTCATCATCAAAATTGTCCCACTCCTTATGTTGACATTAAATTAAGACTATGTATCATCTTTTCTCACTCTGAAGTTTCCTGTATGTGATTTGTTTATTTTTATTATACTTTATGTACAAGGATAAAAAGAACTAGAAGTGGTGCCATCAGAAAAGATGGCAATCCCCGCATTCACCTGTTTGACACAGAAAACAGTTTTTATAGACCTTTGGGGTAATTTTCCTCAACATTTTTTTTTTTAAATTATTGATAGTCACTATTTTTACTAAGAAAGAATACAAGGATATACGGTTGCTAGGTAGAATTTCCAGAAATGAGTTTTCTTTGAGACTTTCATGAAATTTACTAAATTTGGAATCAATTATTTTGAAAATCCAATTGGTGAAAATGATTTCCCTAATCGAAACAAATTCTTACAGTATTAAAATATTGTTGCTAGGTAAAATTCCAAAAAATAAGTGGTCTTTGACACTTTCAGGAAATTTACCAAATTTGGAATCAATTATTTTGAAAATCCAATTGGTGAAAATGACTGCTCTAATTGATCCTAACAGTATGGTTGCTAGGTAGAATTCCAAAAAATAAGTGGTCTTTGACACTTTAATTTGGAATCAGTTATTTTCTAGATCGAATTGGTGATAATGATTGCCCTAATAGAAACAAATCCTAACAGTATGGTTGGTAGGTAGAATTCCAAAAAATAAGGGGTCTTTGACACTTTAAGGAAATTTACCAAAATATGAATCAAATATTTTTGAAATCCAATTGGTGAAAATGATTGCCCTAATCGAAACAAACCCTAACAGTTGGTTGCTAGGTAGAATTTCAAAATATAAGTGGTCTTTTGAGACTTTCAGGAAATTTACCAAAATTGGAATCAATTATTTTGAAAATCCAATTGGTGAAAATGACTGCCCTAATGGAAACTAATCCTAACAGTATGGTTGCTAGGTAGAATTCCAAAAAATAAGTGGTCATTGACACTTTCAGGAAATTTACCAAATTTGAATCAATTATTTTCTAGATGGAATAGGTGAAAATGATTGCCCTAATAGAAACAAATCCTAACAGTATGGTTGCTAGGTAGAATTCAAAAAAATAAGGGGTCTTTGACACTTTAAGGAAATTTACCAAAATAGGAATCAAATATTTTTGAAATCCAATTAGTGAAAATGATTGCCCTAATAGAAACAAATCCTAACAGTATGGTTGCTAGGTAGAATTCCAAAATATAAGTGGTCTTTGAGACTTTCAGGAAATTTACCAAAATTGGAATCAAATATTTTTGAAATTCAGTTGGTGAAAATGTTAGTCCTAATTGAAACAAATTACTACATGTATGGTTGCTAGGTAGACTTCCAAAAAATAAGTGGTCTTTCACACTTTCAGGATATTTTCCAAAATTGGAATCATATTTCAGAATTCTAAGTATTCAAAATTTTTATTTTTTCCAAACTCTTGTAAAAAAAAAATGAAAGCATATGCTAAAAGTTAAAAAATATGAGTCTTTAACATTTTTAGGAAATTTACCAAAGTTGGAAACTTCATTGCACATCTGCAGACTTTATGCAACAATTCTATAACAAAATTAAATCCATAAATAAAAAAATGTTGGAATTCCACTGAAAATCTCACGTGTGTCAAAATCGACATCTTGGGCCTCTTGTTTGCATCAAGACTAATTTATAAAATCCGAAAGCTTATTGTGCATCTGCAGCATATATGCAACAATTCTATCATTGTCTATAACAAAATCAAAACATTTAATCCAAAATTGAAGGAGGAGTTCCACTGACAAGCTCACAGTTGTCAAAATAGACATCTTGGGGCCTCTTGTTTGCATCAGGACCAATATAAAAAATCTGAAAGCTTATTGCGCATCTGCAGCATATATGCAACAATTCTAAAACAAAATTAAAACACTAAATCCAAAAATGAGCGAGGAGTTCCACTGACAAGGTCCATCTAACGGACAGACGGACAGACAGACAGACGGACGGACAGGACCAAAACAATATCCCCCCATTTTCTTCAGAACAGTGCGGGGATAATTATGTCTCCTAGTAGGTACTTCTTTTTAGGGCCGGGCTGGACAGGCTTTGGTAACGATTCCTTTTCTGAGCAAGGTTGATCCATTTCAGTTTCTTTCCTTCAAAGCAACTGTTGTTAATGGCAGTGTCATGAGTTCAGCAGGAAGGTTGTCCATGCTGATGTCGTGAGATGTGTTCACTAGCTGTTTATTAGTGTAGTTAGAAAAAGAAAAGATAGTTTAGTTAAAATAATTGAGTTTAATGTGTGCTAGTAATTTATTAACGCCTTTGAAGTTTTAATTGTTTGTTAATGGCAGAATTTCAAACAAAACAGCAGAGATACATTGTAATAAACCATATGAAAAAGAAAGGAAATGGGGTAAATGTCAGGGAGACAACATCCCACCTCCAGGATAAAACAACCCAAAACAAAGGATCTAGGGCCTAGGGGTCACGGTAAGGTCTTCAACACAGTGAGAAACTTCTTACCATATAGCAAGCCCTAAATGGCCCCAAAAGAGGTAAAAAGTGAATAAATCAATGGAAACAAACCACATCCAATAACCCAAATATCAAGAAACTAAAATTTTATAAGAAGACAAGGACAAGCCAATGACTTACATATTCCTAAAGTTTTGGACAAGCGCAAAAATTGCGGTGAGGTTAAACTTGTTTTCTTGGATCCAAACCCTCCCCTATGTGTGGTGAATGGCTAAAAAATAAATACACAAAAAGACTCATAGTAAAAATCAAATTAGAAAAAAGAAAAAAAAGTTCAACTTATCAAGACGAGTAACCTTACAATGAAGTACATAAAACTTGAAGACAATACACATGGGGACTGTCCTGACAAATGCTCGCAGTTACTGACAACTAGCTAAGGACATAATTTCTGTTGACGATGATATCAAGCCTTCTTACATATGAAACTTCAATTGAAATACCTCTAAATAGATTTCGCATAACAACATCATCAGTTATGAAAGAAGTACATGATATTGTGCAATGCCAAGCACTGCCAATATGAAAAATTGTTTTAATTTAGTTATGGTGTAAAGCATTTAGGAGCTGATCAATATCTTTGCCAACAAAAACCAGTAGTAAATGCATGAAAATAGACAAGAGAATGCAAAAAATATATCATATTTCCCAATTGGGGCGATATTGACACTAGAGTGGAGCAATTTTACCAAAGTGGGGCGTTTTGTTTTTGGTTATCTTGATGGGGCCTGTTTTCAAAATAGTGGGGAAATTTTTACTGGGGAGATTTTACCTGTGACCTTACATATTCAGTATGTTGGCAGCTGAATCTTATTTAATTGAAAAGTTTAATGAAAGGCTTCTTTTGAGTCTAGATATTTATAATTTCGTCAAGAAATAAAAATTTTATTGGCATGGGCTGCAGAGGAATGTTAAATTCAAGCAGGAAGTACCCATCCTTGTGTTTTTTTACTGCTGGTAACCAGTTCTTTCTTATATGTAAGTTAAGGGGGGTTGATTTTCTCATGAGTTTCTTGAAAGATGCCTTTTTAAGTTGAGACATGTGTCACTTCATTTGAACTTTTAGCGAAATTTTACAAAGTTTGAAACATGTGCAATTTAACATGGGAGTCAATGGGAGACTTAATTAGTGGTATTATACCTTATTCCAACAATGGGGAAAAGGTGGGATGGGTCATTGTAAACAATTTAAATGATTAGTTAACTTTGAACCATGTCCAACCTGTTCAAATGAATAGTGAAATAGTTTACTGTACATGTTATTATATATAGAAATGGGATTATGATGCATTTTGACTAATGATAAATATTGTATTTTTCCAGACCTTAGTCAATACAGCTTACTGTTGTCTTATTCTTCTTGCTAAAATGATACAGAAAATGGTATTTGGAGAACTCAGAGTTGTAGAGAAGCAGGTAAGGTATAAATGTTGGCCTAGTTCGATCACCAACCACGGTAACTATGGTCGAACTAAAGCGTGATCGAACTGTCACTGGTTCGACCAGAGTGACGTCTATGGTTCAACCATTTTGAAGCGTGGGTTTCTCTGGTTCTAATATGGCAGCACAAGGTTAGTTTTTTTAATTGTCGTTTTTGATAAAAGAGAAGGAAACATTTACAGCGGATTTAAGTATTAGGTATTAGTAGTAATGCTATCAAGGTGACTTTATACATATTTTGTAGTGACAATAAGCCTGTTTGTGGATTAAACATGTTAATTTTATACATAACAATCATTGATAAATTCCCGGATAAATTTCTCGTATCATGCAGAGCTTTGTGATTACAAGTGCACGGTCGAGGGCAGTGCCAATCACAAATATATATTGTGAAGGGTTTTAATTTTTAGTTTTCACAATATTTTTTTTTAAACAAGGGCTCAATTTTTTAGGGCCCCGCCACTTTGTGGCGGACGCCCTATAGTAATCAGTCTGTCCGTCCGTCCGTAACAAAATCAGTTTTCCACACTTTTTTCCAATACGCTTGCAGATATTCGGCTAATATTTTGTATGTTAGTTAGGTATGATGAGTTACAAGTCAAGTTTAAGTTTCGTNTTCGTGTGTTTCTTGGACGAATTATTATCTCCATAAAGAGCAGGGTATTGCTGCTCATGTCTTGTCAGCTTTTGCGTCTTGTCAGCTTTTGCGTCTTGTCAGCATTCACAAACCTTTCATTCAGGTCTCTTCTTTAGAATTAAATTTCAAACTGTACTTGATCAAGATGGTGCTGTCATTGTTAAGTCTATGTTGAGTGTACAGCAGGGAACCCATAATATGTAATAGGTTTCTGGTATAAAATCAAAATTCTTTGAATATTTGTCTCTAATGGTTTGATGGCCATTGATTGGCTGGGGTGATCAAATGAAGATGGCCACCAGTAAATACTTGCTGACTGTCAGAAAGGCATGTTAATTTTCTTGATGAGCAAAACATGGTTTTTGTACCTCTCTTGGTTTTGATATCATCATTATAATTAGACCCATAGTAAAAAATTAGTAATTATGCACGACATAGACAGGCAATTATTCATATCATACATGGACACTATTGGACAGTGTACATAAAATTCAATAGATTAGATACTGATCATTGCCATCATAGACACTAATCCACCAGTCCCTTTGGGACTTTGATTTCTAGTTTCATAATTGAAATTTTCGAGCATTGATTTTAAGTAGCAGCCTCAATAAACACTTGGGGGGCAACTGTTTGGATGTGTAGTTTGTAAATATGAATCTGGTGCTCGGGTGAAAAGCAAACGATGATAATCTTCCTCGTCGTTTTCGAACATTTCCAAAATGCACATTTTGTTTAAAAACGCCGCCATATTAACTAATCTACTGGTACTAAAATGGGTTCGATCATTCAGGTGACCAGACATGCGCAATAACACTGACTAAACTAAATTTTGGTTGATGATCGAACTAGGTCGTTGTTTCACCTGAGATAAAAATATCACACCCTTGATAGCGGTCAGCTAAACTCAGTTGTAATTATTTTCTCTGTGTAAAACAGTAAAAGAAACACACCATATTTGCTGTTCAGTATACTTATCCGTGTCATTCTGATCATTGTATATTCTTCACAATAGGATAAGTTTAACAGAATTACAACAAAGTTTAGCTGATCACTATGTAGGGTTTGTAAATGAAAATTGAAATTTTTTCAAATTAAAAAGTATTAACACTTTCATCGTTTTTGGGACATAATTGTATATATATGGAAATTGAATTATCTGGATGTAACATGAATATTATTATTGTCACAGTTATCTGAAAAGTGATGAAAAATAGTGTATGTCTTATATAAACACTAACATCATGGCTGGGAAACTCGATGTTCTCAACCGAATTTTACTACCAGGAAGTTAATTAATACAAAGTGACAGACCCTGTTTTTAAAAATCGGGGAATGTCACTCCATGTAAAAGTGGTCAAAGAGCTAAAATATAACTAAAACCATATAAAAGTCTGCCTTTACAGACAGAAATCGTGTTTATTGTTGTCAGCCGCTTCGGGGCGATTCTAAAATCTAGACATAAAGAAAAATCTAATTTACCATTGTTATTTGAAAAAAGAAAAGGGTTTTTGACTGATTTACTCTTATTTTATAAATTTATATGGAGTGACATTCTTTGATTTCTGGAACTGCACTTATTAAGTGTGAATCACAGATTTCCGGAGGCTGGTTTTTTGGTTGAGAACATCGAGTTTGCCAGCCGTAAACATGTAAATTGCATTTTCATTGGATAAACTTTTACTGCATTTGATGATCAAATAAACAGTGATGTTATAGTACAACATTTTGTATAAGGTCTTGTTTGTTGAATGATTTGCATTACTACTGGTAACTTGACCTACTTGCAGTCATAAAGTTCAATCAACCAACTCTATTTGATACAAGATGTTGTACTATTACGCTATGTATATACACATGTATCCTGTATTGGTCTGTTTTACTCTGAAGTTTAAATGCAATGTATTGTTTTCTTTTTCAGCACTTAAAGGACAAATTTTGGAACTTCCTATTCTATAAATTTATATTTATATTTGGAGTGATGAATGTTCAGACTATGGATGAAGTTGTTGTGTGGGTGGCATGGTTTTCTGTGTTAGGATTTTTCCACTTGTTAACTCAGCTTTCAAAAGACAGATTTGAATATGTGAGTTTGATTGTTCTTTATAATGACAGTGATAAAACTCTGAATCTTTTCTCTGGAATCAGTGGAAGAAATAGATTGATACATTGTAATTACACTAAGATCAATTACTTTCCAAAAATTGCCAACAATCCTATGTTAATAAACTTCAATCAATACTTGTCATCAAAATTTGAAGTAAAGATTTACATGACATACATGTATGTTTTACAAGTAAGTTCAAAGACTTTTACTACCTTTGTATATGCAAAAATTGTAAATCTGCTCACAAATTGAATATAGACAGGACTTAATGTAAATTTTGTGGTTGAAAGATGATATTACCGGTAATGCATTGAGAAACTCAAAAATGACTTGCATTACACATATTTCCTATGGTTATTGTACAAAGTAAACAATGTAAGGATATGGAGTAAATGTACATGAGACAAGCAATAGAACAACTCTTTTATTCTTGTTCTTCATCTTTAAATCACCATGAGGCCTTCAACAATGACCTATGCTCATACCTCAAAGTGAGTTGACAGCAGCTAGCACAAGTTTGAATCAAATTTATTGCTGAATATAGAGCATCGCTACATCTATGTATCATGGAGGCAGGGTTATCAACAAACATAGAATTAACTGGAAAAGTGTTCTTACAACCGCTGTCATCAATTGCCCAACAAAAGACTCATAGAAGACAATCACAACATATAAACAACCACAGGGCACTCAAAGAGACAATAGTAAGAAAACTTGACATAATAATACAAGAGATGTGCAGCTTAAAAACAGTATGGTCATAATACTGTTTGGAAATCGAAAAAAAAAAAGATAAAATAAAGTGCCAAAATTTGAAAGCATCATAGTGTATACATTGAGATATTCTCTTAGCAACAAATACACCATAACTAAACCAGTATTATCTGTATTTAACATCAACATGTACAATGTTATTTCTTTGAAGTGGTACCAGACCAGTGCCTAATTTTCTAGAGCCTGTTGATAGAAATATATAGACCGAGGCCAATTGAATAAAGACCAATTTATTTGTCTATTTACAGTAAATTTCTGTTATTTCTGTAACACTTTCCTTCTAGCTCTGTTACCAAAAATCTGTAAATGAATATCATTACCATAAACTGATGACTCAAGCCATCCTTATAATGTTTACAAACTCTGGTATCAGGACTTACAAGATCACTCTTCAACATGTCGCAGTATAGAAAATATGATGTCACGTAAAACATCATGGAAGTATGTTTTTGAAGTACATAATTCTTGGTCACATGGGGCAGACATGTTTGTGACTTAGGGTGGACAAACAACTGATGAATTTAAAACCAGAACTTGGATATGATCAATTTATGGCAAATATTTTTTAGAAGAATTGTATTTCATATTTTACTTTCAGTTGTCATTTTCACCCACTACACCTAGAAGTACACATATGAAGTTGATGAGTTTATTAGGACTGATATTAGTCAGCTGTATGGGGTTGTTATGTATCTGTGCCTTTATTGGACTGAAGGCAGGAATAACATTTTTTGCTTTTATGGCTGCTGAGGTAATTATATGTACAATTTTTATGTTCTAAAGGTATGCTTATGATACTAAAATGGGAAGTAGATATTTTATGAGAACATCTAAAAATTGAATACTTTGACTGTCTTTGTAGTTTTTTTCGCATTGATCCATGTGACTGTTTTTACGGTGTTTTCCCGTTGGGAAATCCGGTTATTGAAATGGTAATGTACAGCAGTTGGGCGGTCAGGCAGGTGGGCAGCTGCCAGATCTTGTAATCGCAACTCCTCTGTAACTATTCAACAGAATTTCATGAAACTTTGGATGTAGCAAGGACATCATGTGTAGATGTGCATATCACGGGGGATTTTTTATGGTGCAATTTTTCCAGGAGATATGCCCCTTTGAACTTAGAAATTTATAGGTGTTTTGACCATATGCTTGTAAGCACAACTCCTCTGTAACCATTCATTTCATGAAACTTTGTATGTAGCAAGGACATCATATGAAGAGGTGTGTTTTGTAGGGGATTATTCATCGTACAATTTTTCCAGGAGTTATGCCACTTTGAACTTAGAAATTTATAGGTATTTTGACCATATGCTTGTAAGGGCAACTCCTCTGTAACCATTCAACAGAATTGCATGAAATTTTGTATGTAGCAAGGACATCATATGTAGATGTGCATATTGGCGGAGATTTTTCATCGTACAAATTTTCCAGGAGTTATGCCCCTTTAAACTTAGAAATTTATAGGTGTTTTGACCATATGGTTGTAAGCACAACTCCTCTGTAATCATTGAGAAGAATTTAATGAAACATCGTACGTAGCAAGGACATATGTAGATGTACATATTGTTGGGGATTTTTCATTGTGCAATTTTTCCAGGAGTTATGCCCCCTTGAACTTAGAAATTTATAGGTGTTTTGATCATATGGTTGTAAGCACAACTCCTCTGTAACCGTTTAAAAGAATTTAAAGAAACATTGTACTTAGCAAGGACATCATATGTAGATGTATATATTGTCGGGGATTTTTCAATGTGCAATTTTTCCAGGAGATATGCCCCTTTGAACTTAGAAATTTATAGGTGGTTTGACCATATGGTTGTAAGCGCAACTCCTCTGTAACCGTTTAAAAGAATTTAATGAAATGTTGTACGTAGCAAGGACATCATATGTAGGTGTACATATTGTCGGGGATTTTTCAATGTGCAATTTTTCCTGGATTTTTGCCCCTTTGAACTTAGAAATTTATAGGTGTTTTGACCATATGCCTATTGTTTGACTTTTAAGTTAAGTACAACTTTTCAGTGATTTTTAAGAGTGATGGAATGCACTGCACATCATGAAAGGAGGTATAAGTTAAATAGCTTTTCACACAATTACCTATTTCTCCATTCAAATAATAAAGGAAAACCCGGCTTGATGTCATATCGACATCCATTTCTTTTTTTCTTAAGATATGGATTACTACAGAAAAGTAATGAAATACCATGTTGAATTTGAATTTTTGACAGATAGGTGTTTTCTTTCAGTCCCAGAAATAGAAAGTCACATGTACACTTCATAAAAAAATACAAAAGAAACTGCTTGTATATATATACTCTTCTTGATTTATCATTTAATTCAATTTCAAGAAACTTTACATTATAAACCTGTGTACATATACTCATGTATATAGGTAGTATTTTTCAATAACCCATTAGATTTAACATAATTTGAATGAGAAACAAATGAGAAAGGGTTCTGTGTTATTTCTCCTTTTCCGGCTTTTGCAATAAATTAAAATTCATCATAACTTTATTTTGTATTTTCAGTGCCTTATATTAGCTATCAGATGTTTACATGTACTGGCCAGGTAAGATTTTCAGTGCCCTGTATTAGCTATCAGATGTTTACATGTCCTGGCCAGGTAAGATTTTCAGTGCCTTATAGTAGCTATCAGATGTTTACATGTCCTGGCCAGGTAAGATTTTCAGTGCCTTATATTAGTTATCAGGTGTTTACATGTCCTGGCCAGGTAAGATTATCTTGTGCATGTACATTGTATTAATGTAAATAAATGTTTAAATATTAAAATACAATATTTGTAATGGGTTTCCATTAGGGAAGGTGAATATTGCCTTCACAATTAAAAGCATAATATATTCTGTCCAAAGTATTGTAATAAAACTTAAGATTGACTGGGTGGAGTTTGCCTTAAACTTTGGACTGGGGTAATCTACTTTTTCAGTGTAGTGCCAACATTAGAAGTTAAATGATTACAATCAAATTAATCATTAATGATCATGTAGTCATTTGTATAGTGAACACTTTTCAAAAACAAATAGTTTGTAATTTGTATGCCC
>MJUU01064820.1:145631-156967 GCA_002080025.1 Modiolus philippinarum
GGATTTTTTGTAGGTCTTACCGTTTCTGAGCTACAAGGGGTCAAAGGGGCCAAAAATGCAATTTTTCTAAATATGTCAAATCTTTATTTTTCATCGGATTTCGATGGGATTTTTTTCTTTGGATTCCTCTTGATATAAGCTTTCAGGAGTATGCAACAGATTTTTTGTAGCTCTTACTGTTTCGGAGCTACAAGGGGCCAAAGGGGCCAAAATTGCAATTTTTCTAAATGTGTCATATCTTTATTTTTCATCAGATTTCGATGGATTTTTTCTTTGAATTTCTATGGATGCATAGTTTTAGTTGATAGTACATATTTTGCATAGCTCTTACGGTTTTTTATCAGTAAGTAATCAAAAGGGTTTTTTCCCTATTTTGTTTCTAGTTGATAACTGTGTCTAGCTTCTTTTTGTGTCCATCTAATTATTGTGTCAAGCTCTTTACTGTGTCCACATTCACTTTAAACTACTTTTGTTGAAATTTCAGTGGTCGACATGCTGCGGTCGTATCATGCTGCGCTTGGCGTAGCCCTTTATTATCAAAGATTTCTTGGCTTGTACTCGAGAGATTGATTTTAAATCTGGTCTGAAATTTGAAACTTGAGAGTTGTATTGTGTGAGGGATTTCCAGGTTTGTAACTTGACTTCTACCTGTTTGTAGATACCTTGATTTTTTTCTGTAAACCCAATTTTTTTCCAAGATTTCTCTACTTGAATCAGTGGGTATAATTAGCTCACCTGGCTAATGCCAGGGTGAGCTTTTGCCATCACTTTGTGTCCGTCCGTCCGTCTGTCCATCGTCCGTCCGTCTGTCGTCCTTCCGTCATCCAACCAGCGTAAACTTTTCATTCAAAGATATTCTCCTCTGAAACTACTGGGCCAATTGGGGACAAACTTGGCCACAATAGTCCTTGGGTGGTCCCTTGCAAAAAAAGTGTTTTTTAGGTCCACCCATTTCCAAGATGGCCGCCAGCAGGGAACATAGTTTTAACATTGGACCCTATGGGAAAACATTTTCAAAGATCTTCTTCTCTAAAACTACTGAGCCCATTGGTACCAAACTTGGCCACAATAGTCTTTGGGTGGTCCCTTACGAAAAAGGTGTTTTTTAGGTTAGCGCAATTTCCAAGATGGCTGCCAGCGGGAAACATAGTTTGAACATTGGACCCTATGCGAAAACACTTTCAAAGATCTTCTTCTCTGAAACTACTGAGCCAATTGGAACCAAACTAGGCCACAATAGTCCTTTGGTGGTCCCTTACAAAAAAGGTGTTTTTTAGGTCCACACAATTTCCAAGATGGCCGCCAGCAGGGAACATAGTTTTATTATTGGATCCTATGGGAAAACACTTTCAAAGGTGTTTTTTTAGGTCCGCGCAATTTCCAAGATGGCCGCCAGCGGGGAAAATAGTTTTAACATTGGACCCTAAGGGAAAACACTTTCAAAGATCTTCTTCTCTGAAACTACTGAGCCAATTGGTACCAAAATTGGCCACAATAGTCTTTGGGTGGTCCTTTTTAAAAAAGTTTTTTTCAGGATCGCGCTACATTCAACATGGCCGCCAGCGGGGACATAGTTTTAAAATTGGACCCTATGGGAAACACATTCAAAGATCTCCTCTGAAACTACTGGGCCAATTGGAACCAAACTTGGCCATAATAATCCTTAGGTGGTCCTTTGTTCAGGTCAGCGCGATATTCAAGATGGCAGCCAGCGGGAAACATAGTTTTAACATTGGACCCTATGGGAAAACACTTTCAAAGATCTTCTTCTCTGAAACTACTGAGCCAATTGGAACCAAACTTGGTCACAATAGTCCTTAGGTGGTCCCTTGCAAAAAAGGTGTTTTTCAGGTTTGCACTATATCCAACATGGCCGTCAGTGGGGAACATAGATTTAACATTTGACCCTATGGGAAAACACATTCAAAGATCTTCTCTTTTGAATGTACTGAGCCAATTGGAACAAAACTTGGCCGCAGTAGTTATTGAGTGGTCCCTTGCAAAAAGGTGTTTTTCAGGTCAGCACGTTATCCAACATGGTGACCAGCGGGGAACTTAGTTTTTACATTGGACCCTATGGGAAAACACATTCAAAGATCTCCTCTGAAACTACTTGGCCAATGGAACCAAACTTAGTCAAAATAGTCTTTATGGAGACCACTGAAAAGAAAATTGTGTTTTTTTTTAGGTTCACACTTTATCCAAGATGCTGCCAGCAGGGAACATAGTTTAACATTGGACCACATGGGAAACACTAACAGAGGTCTTCTCCCATTTAACTAATTAGGGATATTGGACTTATAGTTTAACTATATATATATGGGCTCTTATACATAAAATGTCTATGTTAATCAAATGCCAGGTGAGCGATACAGGCTCTTGAGAGCCTCTTGTTATATATTTAGTCTAAAGTTAAGAATTACAAATTACCGAAGTTACTGTTAATTTGGTTTTTGCATATGCACATTTCGACAACTTGCCGGTATGTATCTTCAGTGCATTTGGAAGTCCATAAACCAAAATAAGTGTAAAAGTTGATAGAGAGCAAATAACCAATAGGATCTAAATAGAAAAGTTAAAATTCAGCTAAAGACAGAGGAATACACAGGAGATACTCCTTAATTTTAAACAAAATTTTATAGAATTTTAAATATTTTAAGTTTCAAAATGTATCGTTTTTCGGGTCAGTACTAAAGTACTGACTACTGGGTTGGTGAATATTCTCGGGGACTAACAGTCCACCAGCAGAGGCATTGGCCCACTGGTAGTAATTACAAAATACCGAAGTTACTGTTAATTTGGTTTCTGCATTGTGCATTTCGACAATTTATGTCTCTTTAGTGCAGATCATATCAAAACATTTGGAAGTCTAAATGATTTTGTTTGGTTAAATGTCAAGAAATCAATTTTTCTGGCAAATTACTGTATGATGAACTCATTAGTGTGTCAAACCGATTTGAATCCACACTTATCTCAATTTTACTTTTGCCCAGAGTTTCAGAGCAGGATTGAAATTGTGGGCCCTTCAGACAACACCAGTTTGACTTGTTCTAGCTTCATCCAGATATTCCATGCATTTCTTTGAATATATTCAATTGGTTTGTACTGCATTCACATGTTTAAAAAATAATTAAATCTTTTACTTTGATTATAGGAAATATTTAGAGAAGACTTCTACAAACCAAAATCAGAGTGATTTGAATTTATCGGACGAAAATTTGTTAAGTAGTGAGAACCATAATGATTATGTACCACACACAAATACGAACAGTAGAAATACTGAAGACTCTGTACGGAGGAGAGAATTATCATATCAGGCAGCACAAAGAAGATTTAATGGAGAAACTCCTTTGTAAATTCTCATGTTATTTTTATCAAGTGTCTTTTCTTTAACTACTGTGTGGCCTTGTTGATAGATATTTATATAATATGCATAAAAAGGTATTGGTGTTATAATTTTCCCACCAGTGAAATTAAATTTTTATAATAAGATGTAAATTTTATTCGTGTTGAAGACTGTCTATATTAAATTGGTAAATATATGTATAATTTGTATAGTGTTGTTGAGTAATTTATTTACTGTAAACCATCTTATACCTTATTTTATGTTTTATTCCTCCTCAATTTCTATTGATGCATTTATACAAGAGCTAGACAAATTTGCAACTATTTATTAGTGCAATATTTTGATGCTAAAAAAAAATTGATTTTGATGCTAAAAAAAATTGATTTAATGTGTTTTAATACAGCATGTTTTAATATTGCATGCATATTGGGAAACATTGTTCCGAGTAGAATTTCATATTGCACAAGCTTGCAAGTGCCATATGCATTCTAGGAGAGATAGTATTCCCCAATATCCATGCAATAACCCTTTTATTGTATAGTAAAGCTAAATTTTCTGTTAATATAGGAATTTTTGTTATCAATGACTTCATGAAAATTTAGTCATATTGGACATTTATTGCACACTAATGTTTGGTTGCTTTCTTAAAGATATATTATGTTGCTATTATGATAATAACATTGTGTTTAGCAATGACTATGCCAAAATAGTGGTCAGGGTTGAGACCATAGTGCACAACCTGGAGGGGAGTGCACTATGTGTATTCAACCCTGACCACTATTTTGGCATAGTCATTGCTAAACACAATGTTATTATCATTATTATGCTGACTGTGTCATTTATTTTCATCTTTTGATTACAATTTCCAAGTTAAGAATTGTTGTTCATTTCATTTCGTAACTGTCAGTTTAAATTCCTATATTTCAAATAATTGCATGATGTCATGAAAATTTGAAAATAACTTTTTATGCTGGATCTCAAAAATTCATTTATTTTATGATATAAAATGTAGAGATAAGTAAAATGAATGGTCACAAGTGGGGTCAAAACTTTACTTTAAGAGAAATATTACCAAATTAAGGTTGATTTTTATGACAAGTAAGATTTTTTTTATCACTATTTGATTGACAACGCTGTAGCTCCGCCCTCCAAGTCATATGACAGGCATAGTACATGGCTGTAGGTACACTATGCCAAAATAGTATATTAGACACTATTAATGCAGTTTCTTACAGGAAGCATAATAAACAATAATATCTTATTTTGTGTAGCCAGAGACATTATTAAATTAGTAGAATCTATATTTTTTTATTGAAACAATTCTCTCAATAAATGAAGCAGGAATTATCATATTGTTAAAATATGCAATGATCATGTAAATTTGTTACAGTATGCTATTTATGTGATATTGCTGAATTATTTTGAATTTAAAAATTGATATTTACATAATTAAATCAAGTTACTGTATGTTTTTGCTAGTATAATTATAAATTATTTTTCTAATGTTTTGTCTGTATATTTACTCAAAATTTAACCAAAACTGTTGGAAATTTGGAAAAGCAAAATATGAATCAATATTTGTTGTTGTTTTGTAAACTGTTGATATGTTAGTTTTATTTGATTTTGTATAGACTGATCAGTTTTCAGGAATAGATCTGAAAATAGATATTTTTGTGACATAGTTAATGACATATGTATATGCACTTATTATGTTATGTTGTATTACCTTTACATGAATTGAAACTGGGAACAAATTATGTGTCATATATTTGCATCTTTCAAGTGCAGGACATCCATATCTATTTAATGTACACACAGTTTTGCTTATTCTTGTATTAGTTAACTTCAAACAAATCTTTGAGGGTCGGAGAAACAAGTTTATTTCAATTTGTTAAGAATTTGCCATGTACACGTACTTCATAGATCAACCTACACATAAAAAACCTACCTTAATTTTATCGTCATTTCTCAGTAAATTTTTTTTATTCTATTTTTATCACATTTTCTTTTAAAATTAACTTCTTAAAAGTTTAAAAAAAAATCACCTACCTACCTACTAGGATCCAAAATTGTTAGTTGATAATTAGCAAACAAACATTTTCTTGACAATCAATGATAACTAATGACATAAACAGTATATTTGTGCAGTCGGAAGTTTTTAACATCCTATGCAGCAATTACAGTCATTTTTTTTTTGTCAAATGGTAAAAAATATAAACAGTATTAATGTGGCACATGTAAACATATATTTGTTCCACCTGACAAAAGTTCTATTGGAACAAATATTATAAACATTGACATAATAGTTCTTCCTTTTGGAACAAATATTATTTAACATTTATTCGGTCAGGAACAAATATTATAATATTTATTCCGTTGGAACAAATCTAATGTAATATTTTGTCCTTTTGAACAAATCTTATGGTGGAACTTATGATCTGTTACAGCACACATGAGTACCTATTTAAACAATTAGTTTCTGTTTAAATCACTTGAATAAACCAATTATAGCATAACTATAATTTAAATACATGTTAGTCAACTCCATAAACAATAAAATGCTGCGAAAGAGCGCATGATACACCCATCCACAGTCAACTCCAGCTTTATGGCATTGTAGGACCACAACCCCAAAACAAACCAGAATAAGTGCCTTACCAAAATGAAACCATTTAACAAACATCAAATTAATATGTAAAGGTAATGCATAGAAAAAGTGCAAAAAATGATTTTTTTTTCAAAAAAAAATATTAAGTTCAAGGGCCATAACTGTCCACAAAAATCATTCAACAGGAACCAAATTTAAACTTAATCAGTAATTTATAAACATAAAATCAAATACTATATATCAAATCAACATGTTCACGCATTGTAAAGAAAAGGTGGAGAAACATGTTTTTCAAAAATTTACTGAGTCCAAGAGCCGTAACTCCATACAAATTCAACCAATCAGGGCCAGACTATATCTGAATCTGTTTCTTAACTAGATACACTCATATACCAAATATCAAATCAATATGTCGAACGGTTACAGAAAAAAAAATCCGGAAACTTATAGTTTTCAAAATTTCACCAAGTCCAAGGCCCATAACTCTCTATAGAATCTACAGACCAGAACCAAATTCAAACTTGATCTGTATTTCACCTAGATACATTCATTTACCAACTATCAAATCAATGTGTCAAGGGGTTACAGAAAAAACACCTGGAAACCTTTATTTTTCAAAATTTCACTAAGTCCAAGGGAAATAACTCTGTATAAAATCAATTGACCAGAACCAAATTAGTACTTGATCTGTATTTCACCTAGGCATACTCATATACCAAATATCAAATCAATATATCTAGTGGTTGCAGAAAAAATTCTGTAAACCTATATTTTTCAAAATTCACTAAGTCCAAGGGCCATAACTCTGTATAAAATCAATTGACCAGAACCAAATTAGTACTTGATCTGTATCTCACCTAGGCATACTCATATACCAAATATCAAATCAATATATCTAGTGGTTGAAAAAAAAAACTCTGTAAACCTATATTTTTCAAAATTTCACTCATAGGGCCATTACTCTGTACAAAATCAACCAACTGGAACCAAATTGAAACCTGATCTGTATCTCACCTAGATATAATAATATACCAAATATCAAATCAATATGTTAAGTGGTTACAGAAAAAAAACTCCGGAAACCTATGTTTTTCAAAATTTCACTAAGTCCAAGGGCCATAACTCTACACAAAATCAACCAACCGGAACCAAATTAAAAATTGATCAGTATCTTACCTAGATATACTCATATACCAAATGTCAAACCAATATGTCAAGCCATTACAGAAATAACTCTGGAAACCAAAAAGTTAGCGGACAATTGGAGGGTATACCATAATGCGTCCGTCTTTGGACTGGTGTTAACTTCCTAATACAAGACATATTGAGTTTTACAAATTGGCAATATATAAAATATAAAACCTATATTTTTCAAAATTTCACCAAGTCCAAGGCCCATAACTCTCTATAGAATCTACAGACCAGAGCCAAATTCAAACTTGATCTGTATTTCACCTAGATACATTCATTTACCAACTATCAAATCAATGTGTCAAGGGGTTACAGAAAAAACACCTGGAAACCTATATTTTTCAAAATTTCACTAAGTCCAAGGGCCATAACTCTGTAGAAAATCAATTGACCAGAACCAAATTAATACTTGATCTGTATCTCACCTAGGCATACTCGACACAAAATCAACCAACCGGAACCAAATTAAAAATTGATCAGTATCTTACCTAGATATACTCATATACCAAATGTCAAACCAGTATGTCAAGCCGTTACAGAAATAACTCTGGAAACCAAAAAGTTAGCGGACAATTGGAGGGTATACCATAATGCGTCCGTCTTTGGACTGGTGTATAAAAGCCACACAAAAGCAATTACATGTGTAAACTGTTATTCATTGCCTTAAGTTAAAATTTAACCAACAAAAATGAATTGTTAACTTCCTAATACAAGACATATTGAGTTTTACAAATTGGCAATATATTTTACTGGATAACAGTCAGATGCCAACTCATTTACATATTATAGAGTCTAGCACAAGTTTAAAGAGTTTGATAATGAAATTTAAAAAAAAAGACGACAATCTGATAGAAATTTTGTGTAAAGCTTACAACCACTTTCGAATTTTGCATTATCAAAAAAATCTCCATTTGAAGAAAATATGATCTGAATGTGGAAATATGATCCAAACAATCATATACAACATGTAATATGGAAAATATTTCAGCGTTCATATAATCTAATCAAGATGGATAACAAATTTACAGTTGTATAACAATGAATATAATTCAGAGAATCATGTCTCTTTTAAACTGAATAAGGTCAAAAGAATAGTTTATTATCAGGGCTGTTCCAGCAAAACATACATGGGACGGGGGGAAGGCACTTCAAAATTGCTGCTATGGGTGGGTTTATTTAATTAAAGTTGGAATTCAAAAGCAAATAAAAAAATCTAATTTTGCATCTATGGGTGGTCATGACAATTTTCAAGTGCCTTCCCCCGTCCCATGTATATTTTGCTGGAACAGCCCTCATGTGTGCCATAATTGTGCTTATGTATTTTGTCCTTTCTCTTTTGTGATGGTATATACATATAAAGTACAATGTAGTTTAATAGTATAATTGTTTAATAAATAATGAAATTGAAAAGTATAACCTTTAAAAAATACTTAAAGTGCTGTAAAATGAAGAAAAAGACATGGTTGTGTGGGACCTTTTTTAGCTCACCAGGCCTAAAAGGCCATGTGAGCTTTTGCCATCACTTTGGGTCCGTCGTCCATCTGTCTGTCCGTCCGTTGTCCGTCAACAATTTTAAAAATCTTCTCCTCTGAAACCGCTAAGCCAATTGTTACCAAATTTGGCCTGAAGCATCACCAGGGTATGCATTTTAAAAATTGTGTTCGATTACTCCGAAGACCAAACAACATGGCCGCTGTTGCTAAAAATAGAACATAGGGGTAAATTGCTGTTTTTTTCAAATAAGTCAAAAATCGTTACAAATATCAAAAATCTGGCAGAGTAAAAATGATCAGCATGGCAAGATCTACCTGCCCTGCAATTTTGATGAAAATCCGAAAACCCGTCTTGGAGTTATTGCCCTTTTACTTGAAATTTTTTTAATTTTGGCATTTTTTATTTTTTATTTCAAAAAGTGTAACAGATAGAGGTCAAGTGTAAATTGTAAAAATGTTCAGCATATCAAGATCTACCCATCCTGAAATTTTGAACAAAATCAAAAAACCCTTGTAGAAGTTATTGCCCTTTTTTCACAGAATTTTAAAATTTTCGTTTTTTTTCGTCTTTTATTTCCAAAACTGTAGAAGATGAAGGTTAAATGTAAATTGATAAAATGTTTGCCATGCTGTGGCAACTTCAAAACAGTAGTTGAAAATTGTTCATTGACCGCCATTTTCAAAATGGCCACCAAAAAAGGCGGGAAAATTCAACATTGTCCGACTTCAATAAAATTTGGTTTCCAAATAGATATTGATGTTGCGACTTAATAACCGGTGTTGAAAATTGTTTGTTGACCGCCATTTTCAAAATGGCTGCCAAAAAAGGTGGGAAAAATCAACATTGTCCAATTTCAATGAAATTTGATTTCCTAATAGATATTGATGTTGCGACTTCAAAACTGATGTTGAAAATTGTTTGTTGACTGCCATTTACAAAATGACGTCTCGACTTCAAAACTGGTGACAAAAGTGGTCCTTAGCAAGAACATTTTTTGTCAAAAAAGCCCAACAAAGAAATATAATAAAACATGATCAGACTTTAAAAACAGTTCAAGATATTGGAGGTGTTCCAGCTACGAAAGTTTGAGAAACTGAAGATCAACTGTATAACTTACATTGTTACCTTGATTATGGCAACTGAAAGCCAGGTGAGCGATACAGGCTCCTGGGAGCCTCTGGTCTGCATACAGGGATTAAATGTTTTACTATCAGGAAATTTGGATAGCCTTCTTCTAAGTTTTTGAAATTGGATTGAAAAATATTTAGGATACAGGTATGGCATTTTTATGCCACAAGAAATTGTAATTTTTATGATTCACTTTTATGGCATTGACATAGTGGTCACCATACACAAGTTAATTTGAAAGAAAGAATTAGAGAAGTTCATTTACACACTAGATGATTTAATTCTTAAGGAAAATATATAGTCAGGATTTTTCTCAAAATTTGTGCAAAGAATTTCAGGTTTTTCTCATTTTTATAGGTGAAATTGAGGCAAATCCTTCTCTTGACCCCCTCCCTTCTGCATTTTGTTTAGCCTTGGGGATGCATCATTACATTCTTTCATTCTTAAAAAAATAAATACTTTTACACAAGAAAAGATAAGATTTGGCATGATTTTTCTTCAATATTCTTCATGAAGCTTCTTCGAAATATCTAAAAGTGCTGTATATATATCTTGTCTTTAACAATATTATTGTAAAATAAATTAGTTTTCTATATTTTGTTGATTTTATTAGATTTATCATTATATATGTAAAAATAAGTACTTGTATATAAGCTTTGCTTTAAGTTTTGATTGTATATAGTATAAATAGACATTTATCAAGAACAGAAATGGCAAGCTTTAGTTGTTTTATATGTAACTTATTGTCTTTCGTAAACTGGAGCATATTTCATATGTAGCTCTCTTTAAATAATTTCATAATAGATTTTTTCAAGCTAAGTTATGTGTATTTTTATACGACCGCAAAAATTTTGTGGTTGTATTATGGTATGGCCCTGGCGTCGGCGTCGGCGTCTGTGGACAGCATAACTTTGATTCTAGTGAACGGATTGTTACCAAATTTTAGCATGATGTTTGTTGGCACAAGCTTAAGAGGCAAAAAAGGGGCCAAAAAGGGGTTAAATTAGGTATTTTCGTGTCTGTGGACAGCATAACTTTGGTTCTAGTGGAC
This sequence comes from Modiolus philippinarum, assembly GCA_002080025.1. NCBI lineage: Eukaryota > Metazoa > Mollusca > Bivalvia > Mytilida > Modiolidae > Modiolus > Modiolus philippinarum. Next base: position 156,450 of record MJUU01064820.1, read on the forward strand.
GGATTGTTTTCAAATCTTAGTATGATGTTTCTTGGAACATTCTTGAGAAACATCTTTTTTCTTTAGTTTTTGGCCCCACCCATTTCAGAATTAGGGGCCAAAAAAGGGTTAAATTGGGTGTTTTCACATATTTGACTGTAGAATCTTTATTATTTATTAGATTTTGATGGGGTTTGTTTCAGTGTGCTCCTGAGGAAATTTCCAATCTGGTGTATGCCAACGGATTTCACGTAGCATGTACCGCTCACGAGATAAATGGGGCCCAACAGGGGCTAATCTCAAAAAAATTATTTTTTTTATTTTAAGTCCAATTTTGATGCAGTTTTTTTCAATGGATTCCTTGTGAAAAATTAATATGGCACTCAGCTATTAGATTTTTGGTAACTTGTTTCCTTTCCCAGCTATAAGGAGCCGAAAGGGCCAAAATTGCGAATTTGCAGATAATGTAGAATTTCTATTTTTCATCGGATTTCAATGGGATTTTTTTCTTTGGATTCCCCTTGATCTAAGCTTTCAGA